>MQTX01000419.1:41764-82987 GCA_009735665.1 Angiostrongylus cantonensis | reverse complement strand
TATTTTTATCAAGCTCGTGTAAGCTCATCAAAGAAAGAATACATAGTAGTCTGTCTCCAGAAAGACTTGGGCTGACACGGCGTTTCCTTGTCGACTTTGACAAGGCCTGTGGAAAGGTTGATCTTCAACTAAAAATCATAAAAACGATGTTCATGAGCAAACATTTGCCTCGCTGATGGTCTAGAAAGGGATACGGTGACTTCTTTGTATCTCCGCTTTTCTTAGTCTGTCTGTCGGGCGCTGAATAACCCGCCGCCAGCTGCATGTACTTTCAAGAAATCGGTAGTTCCGATGCACTTTCTGTGTAAGCCTTTGTACAAGTTGTTCCATCTCTCCCACACGACATTTTGATAAACCTTTGCGCAATCTTTCAGATAAGCTTTCTCTACGAGCTATTCCTTCGCTATCTGATTAAGTTCTATGTTGACGAAGCTTCTGGCACATGCCGTATAATTTGATGTACTGCTCCGCACTATCTCTGTCTCCCTATGTAAAACCCCACCCATTGCAGACAGAATATAAGGAGCACCAGCAGTCATAGACACTAGTGTCTGCCTTCTAATCGACCAGTGCTTGGGTTCCAACTCCCGTGCTTGTCCTCCAGTCCCTCAATTCCTCTGTGCTCCAACTCCAATGTCAGCCTAGCTTCCTTTCAGTGTATCACTTGTTCATATTTTCAACCTCGCTCGTATCCACCCAGCTTACATATCGTCAAATGTCACACATTGTTACTGTATCGCTGTTGTTGCTGTAAACTGTTATAACCCAATCTCGAGGTTGTTCAAGGCAGTTACGGAGAAAAGTCCCGCGTAGCGAAATCATATTAAGTCGAGCTTTCCACGTATAGTTGGCGGACAAAAGACAATTCCGACCAACTCCCTCCATCCACTGACTAACTAGCATAAACTTAGTTATGTGAATTTAGCGCCTTTGCCTCCTTTCCGTGAGAAATGGAATCTTGCACAAAGTAGAAGTTTGTCTGATCCTATGTAGAGTTTTGAGACAACAGCGGCATCGATAAGGCAGAACCTTCGATTTACTATGGTGCAGTCTATTTCGTTAAGGCACTCTCCATTGGGAGGCTTCCACGTGTTTCGTTGGCGCTTCTGGAATTGCAAAATGGTTATTAATTTCCTTGGTCGCCATGATAAACTCAGAGAGCCGCTCACCCTGTTCGTTCCATTCTAATCCGTGGGTCCCAATGTGACGTTCCTCAGACGTTTTTTCATGGTCCATTCTTGGCATTGAAATCACCAGTGATGACCTGGAAGAATTTATAGTCTTCTCTGTAGAACTTCTCCACGTCCATATAGAACGCTTCGACTTCTTCTTCGTCATAGTTTGATGTCGGCGCGTAAACGACTAAGAATGTCAGAGCCGGTATTGACTGAACTGTATCTGCTAAGGCTACAGAAATATTGCCTTTAAAGTTTCTAAGGTTAACGTCGAAATGTGTTTCGTAAGCTTCTAAAGCAAGCAACTTTTCGAGCCTTCGTAGTGGCTTTGTGAAAGCACTTGGTTTAAGAATGGAGTTAAGCTTTTTTCTATTCTGAAATTCTGATCAGTTGTTCATTTGTTTTAAGAAGTAACGATATGGTCATTCCACCAGTTAATCAACTACAACCTCCAACGATAGTACAGGCGTGTGTGACGTAGTGGTCGGAGGCGCCCTGCAACACGCGCGTGGAATCAATCCCCGCGCCCATGACCCACCAAGCCTTCCATCTCTCCTGAGTCGGCAAATTGGTACCAGACTTGTTTAGGAGGATAGTATCACTAGCTCGATACATCGGTAGACCACCACGAATTAATGAATGGGCCAAATATGCATCTAATTACCTCCTTCGATGCTTAATGAAGTCGAATTCATGGCGTATCTCTAAGCGATTGATAAATACCGAGAACTTTATCCTTCTATCCTTTACCACCAGCCGTTTAGCACTATAACGTGACGCCGTGTTCCTGCGTGTAAATCGTGATATTCGCCAAGGAGTTAGTTCATCTCACCATAGTTGAAAAGTTACTTGAAAGCCTATCTAGGAACGAACCTGCAGTGCAGGCTATCAAGCTCTTCTGGTGCGTGACAGGCGTAATTCAACGCTTCATCAGTGTCTGCTCAGGTTTCTTTTTCTCGCTCGACGAATGGCGCGGTGACAACTGCTAACAATTTGCATAATATATCCAAGTAAAGTTGAAATAATATCAAAAAATTCTGGAGGGGCACCAGTAGATGCAGCATCATCTTATCAGTGGTTGTTGTAAAAGCAGTTCATTGGCGGATCAGGTGAATCCGTGAAGTGACGACTAGGATTTCCCTATTGTTTAGGGTTTGAGTCACAAAATTGTGACGCACTACTGACATTGGAAGCTTCTATTGTTACTGGAGCATCAGCAACAGCAGATCGAAGCAAGGGACCAAATCGAAGACAAGAGCGAAGTGGGTTATTGATTTTTTCCTAAACTTGTTTGGATCCATGTTTGCTGGTTCCAGGAATCAACGTAGTCATTGGTTAAGCACTACTTAGACTTCCATTAATGCTGTCAGCTATACACTTCGTTTATCTAGGTCCAAAAAACACGAAACAACTACAGCTGTACGGACTATACTCGCTCAAAAGTCGGTCCACCTTCCGAAGCCGCTCAAGAGGCCAAGGTACCACCTTTCAGTCCTTTATTCTTATTTTCACAAGGTAGACTTTTGTTTTTGCATAATGGTTGCTTTATAGGCCCGTATTCACTCACCGGAAAACAAATCTGAAGGCGACGATCCTGCCTAAATCTTAAGGGATTTGAACACAACGCACACTTTTCAATAAGTATTTTTCTTCAAATCGTCTAGTATCTCGCTGTTAACCTATTATTGTTGGTCTGTTTTGTGCATATGCTGCCGTCACTTTACAGGAAGGTATAAAGTGTTGGATAGAATGATCAGTTTTTCCGGAATCTATAAGCTCTTCTGATGTCTTGGGAATATTTCATAGGTTTCTGTAATCCCTAAGGAGTACTCGTCCACATGAACGCTCTGATTTGTTGTTAGAAGTTCTGTGTTTCGGTTAATTTTTCTATTTTTAGTTTAAGATGTCGACCGGGGCACGAGAAGAGCAGCGGGCTGAGTTAGAAGCTTTGCGTAGTGTTTATGATGAGTCTCACGTGATGTTCAGTGATGGAATTTGTCTTAGTGGAAAAGTTGTGGTCGAAATGGAGCCGCTCACGAAGCCTCTTACTGTCTACGTTACAACTGAAAAAGTTGAGCTATTTTATTACCAAGTGCTCTCAGGTGCTTCCTCAATATACTGCTGGAGGTGTCATTTGTATAATAATGGCGAGTATATTACAATTAAGTTCACGCGTTAACTATCTTATTGATTTAAGCCGTACTCGGCATATGTTTATATTGTTGAGCTTACGTGAGGTTGACAAATACATTTTTTCGACTAACGTTTCAATTTCTTCGTCTTTATCAGAGCCAATGATTCGAGTCGGTGGTTCGTCAACAGAGCCAGTGATCGAAGTCGGTGGTTGGTCATCAGAGCCTGTGATCCGTGTCGGTGGTTCTTTATCAGATCCGGATCATCGGCTTTGATGGAAAGCCACCGATTCCCATAATCGGCTCCGATGAAGACGAATTCCTCGGAACGTTAGCCGATTAAATGTATTTGTCAACGTCGTGTAAGCTGAACAATTTCAATACATGTTGATTATTTTGGTACCGAGGTTAAATGACGGTTGTTTTAAAAATTAAACTATACAGTCTTCGGTTTTTTATCCCTATTCGTGTATTGTTTGATTCGTTTCAGGGCGGGAATCAGTTGTCTTAACGAGCTTGCCACCTGTTGTTTTCATGTTTAACCTGCCTCCAGAATATCCACTGGTGCAACCTGAACTAGAGCTGGAATGTGAATGGATGAATGAAGAGTTGGTGAGCGTGCTTCCTCTCAGTACTACATGTAGAACTAGAAGAAGTGCTAATGGATCGTGCGTTGCCTATACCAAGTTTATTGCAAATTTCTAAGCGTGCTTCCGTTGTTCATATCACTGCTTTCAGATGTCGACGATAAAAGTCAAACTTGAAGAAGTCTGTAGTGAAAATCTTGGTATGGGCGTCCTATTTTTTTGCTATGAAGCAATTGCCGATGTCGTTAAGAGCAGTTTTTCTGAATTAACAGAACTTTGCATTGATGACACCCCTTATGCTGTTAGAAATGTACGTTAGTTCAGGAGTTATCATTGAGTTATTGAGGCAATTGAAGGGCGAAACTTGCTTGAGCTTCCTCAATATGCTACATCGCAATTCCAGAACATGGAACGTATTGAATTATTGCGACGTGTAGACGATTCTGGGGCCCGCTCAGCAGATTATCATTTTAACTCCGTTTGTCATGATTGTGAGGTTAGTGAGGTATGGAAACTTCTCATGAGAAGACAAACTCTACGTTTCCTTTTAGGTCTGCTTCCAGTGTAAGCCAGGGACGCAGTGTTTGTTGTTTAGACCGTGTGAGCATGTATTTTGTAGGGAATGTGTTACTACCTTCTTTTTCGAGATTCTTAATAACCAAGAGGTATGGGATGTTTCATGATCTTTCCTCATATTCTTATAGAATAATGCCTATTTTGAGATTCGACCTCTCGGTTGCTTAGCATTCGATTGCAGCTCTTTGGCTTCCCAGCAGGCTATTCAAAGTATTATTGGGAAGGTATGCTTCTTATGCCAAATGCGTTATTGAATCGTTTTTCATTTGTTGATTCGTATTGAATATGTCTTTTTAAGAAAGAATTCGAACGATATGAACGGTTACTTCTGGAACAAGCACTAGCAGCTATGATCGATGTCGTTCCTTGCCCGCGTAAAACGTGCCAGAATCCAGTGTTTGTAAGTGAAAGGTAGTTTTTCACAAAGGTTTAAAACTCTTCGATTATCATTTGTTTTTAAATTCTCTTCGATTTCTTTGCCCTGTATGCTCTAGCCTATTTTCCATAGAACTCAGAATTTGGCAACTTGCGAAATGTGCGGTTATTCCTTCTGTGTTCTGTGCTACCGTGCATATCATGGATTAAATGAGTGCCATTTCAAAGACGGTAATTCTACGACACAATAATCTCTTAACATGTTTCTATTCTTCTATCCAGTACTTTTTGTTTTTGTTGGACTTTTGTTCCAGATTACATGTAACTGTTGCAGTTGATAAAGAAAGTTTGGTTACGAAATGGGATTCAGCTGACGAAAAAGAACGCATACAAATGGGTCAGCGATTCGGTGGACTGCAGAATTTGCAGGTATTATTTCAGTATGTTCTCCGAATGGTTCAGCTCTGTGTGTCTTATTTGAGAAATCACCATAATAAACGACTCAGGCTTATAACAGAGTTATAAAGATGAAAAGGTTGTGTAGCTTGCAAGAGCATCGAGGATGTTGAGAAGGGGGCAAAGAAACCTTTGGTCGTTATTTTCTTGCCTTAACGTGTGCAACGGAAACCTGAACACTATGTAGACAGAGTTAAGAACCGTTGCTTCCGAATGCCCACGAATGCAGACGCTTTGCACCTGAGCCAATGAAGCTTCCGTAACGCCTTTCATTATTATTTCAGAAATAAATGAGGAGCAAGCAACTCTTCTTATGTGAAACGTGATAGTGTAACAGTTTAATTAGCATTGATTAATGCAAAACCTTCATTCTGAAGTCGAACCGGCGACCTTATGTTTACAAGACACACGTTCTGCCCTTGAGCCAAAGTCTCCAGAAATCTGATAGCGCGTTCATTCTCCATCACAGACACCTAATGTCCGGAGTTTTGCATATATTTCAGCATAATTGTGGTTGTATCACACATAATACCCTGCCGTGAAAAAATTCTAATAGACAGTAATTAAAAAATTAAGATTAAATGAAATGATTTCGACAAAAAATTCCGTGAGGACTGATAATGCAGGTTAAGCGATCACCAGAATGTTTGCAAAGTTCTTTCAGAGGTTTTCCTTTAATTCCTTTTTGATCATCGTAACTTGCATTCCATGTTAGAAAGTTATCGATACAATACTGAGTGAGGGATGGATTGATGGCAACAGCAAACCGTGTCCCCGATGTCGCATCCGAATTGAGGTTTGCACCCTTAGGGCTTTACTTATTTCTGCAGCATTTTTTTTATTTGAGTGATTTTTTTAGAAAACTGGTGGGTGCAATAAAATGCAGTGCTCCAAATGTGATACTATGTTTTGTTGGTTGTGTTACCGCGTACTTGATAAGAACAACCCATATCTTCATTTTATTATGAGAGACGTAAGATCGTTATCAGCTTTAACGTTATTATAGTGTCATACTTTCTGAGCTATGTCAGACCAATTACAAACTTATTCTTACGAATTACCTGGTTATAGTACGGCCACTTCATTAATTTGTTTCCATAATTCTCCGTTCTGGGCGAGTGTGACGCAGTGGTTGGGGGCACCCAATATGCATGCGATCGATTCCCGCGCTCCTGGCCCACTAAGCCCTCCATCCCTCCAGGGTTGGCAGATTGGTAACAGACTTGTCTGAGAGGATATTAGCACTGGATCTACACATCTGTAGGCCACCGCGAGTCATTGTAAAGGCACGATATGCATTCAATCACCTCCAAACCATTTTTAATGAGTTGGATGCATGGCGCATCCTTAAGGGATTGATCAACGCCAAGAGCGTTATCCTTTATCCTTTTTATTCTATACTTTAGTTCGAGTTTCCAGATGGTGCCTTTATCTTTGATTTACTGTTACAATCCTCTCCTCATTGGTTTTCCCATGGGCTTAGAAAAAGTGCTTCAAGATGTAGAATTGTGAGCAACGCAGCTGCCACTCTTCGAAAAGATCATTTGTTTCGTAAATGAAATTTATTCACTCGGTAAACGACCTCCGTTGCATCAGTAGTTCGCAACAGAAAGCTTTGTTTCATGTCTTATATGTTTAAACCTTTGTAAACATAACGTTTATATAAGGGCCCTGATAAGTACTTGTCGGAACAGGTAATTTCTTGCTCAGTAATCTAGGGATTGCAGGGAAATGTGGTGCTACATAAATGTGTAAACGTTTAGAGCATTTGTGCCAATCGCTTGTTCGAAGGAATAACTACATCTGAAGATGAAGACGACGAGAACTTCGAGGTAGATTGAGAGAATGTCATTGAAGAAGAAAGTGAAAGTGATGACGACATGGAAATTCCCTTGATGTGTAGTGGTAGTGAGGCGTCGAACTGAGTGGCTTGTGCTCTAGTCCTTCCTCATTTGTTTAAACAATATTGGTTTTGAATACCTTCACAGCTTAGGCACTTTCTTCGATTTTTGTACTATATGACGGAGGCATGTGTTTCTACGGTTTTCTTCCATACCGGTCGCAATAGTTCCTCCGATTTCCAACAAGTTTACCAGTGTTGTTTCCCTATGTACAAGTTTTTCGGAATTTGTTCTAATATCACGAACAAATCGTTTTCTTATCCATCTATTTGGAATTGGATTTTTATTGCAGTTTTAAAATGTCTGTAAAATCTGGAAAATATAGGAATGTGGAACCTTAGAACTTTCCACTTTCCCTTGATTGTTAAATTTCCAGTAGCTCTAAAAAAGGATGATTATTTCGGCTCTGATCAATCCTTGAGGGATGTGCCATGCATTCGACTTCATTAAGTATCGTTGGAGGTGATTGAATGCATATCTGGCCTTTACAATGGCTCGCGGTGGCCTACCGATGTATCGAGCCAGTGCTGCTATCCTCCCAGACAAGCGTCGTACCAATTTGCCGACCCTGGAGAGATGGAAGGCTTGGTGAGCCATGGACATGGGGTCGATCCCATGTATGTGTCGCAGTGGCGCCTCCGACCGCTGCGCCACACACACCCTAGTCGTTCCTAATGATGTTTTTTATATGTGATACATGTGTCTTTTTATTGATTTGGAACTAGAGCAATTCTATTACATTTGGATAAAAGGCTATAAATTTCCTTGTCGTCATGAGGTAGGTGCAGCTATTGCTCAGTTCACAAAGCAACTCCATAAAATGGTCGAGTATGAAGCATTTCTACGAGAACAAATGGCTTTTAAAGGAGCTTGTCGACCAGGAAGAAGCCTATGATGGGGAACTGTTTGTAAATTTTCTCAGTTATAATCACAATTCTGCTAAGATATTTGCAAAACTCCAGACCGCTGGTGTCTGCGGTGGAAACCGAACACGCTATTAATCTTTCGTAGGACTAACGCGTTCACAACCACATCATGTGAGACTGTCGTTTCTCCTTTCTCTCAGCCTGAATTTCTTAGTTCTAAATTACTTTGCATAAGGTTAGTGAATATTCGCGCTTCTGATGTTTTGTTAAATCAACTGTAGTAAGCTGGTCACCCACTGCTGAAGACTCCCCAGTGTTCTTCAAATTCTTATTTTAATTTACTTTAGAATTTTTCCATTTTACGAAGGCACTGTTCATAAGGTGAGGTTCCACTGTATAGTGTCGTTCAGTACCGCTTTATCTTATAATTTTTAAATAACTAATAGTTATATCGAGCGTAACCAGTAAGGGTGCGCGTAGGGCAGTGGATGGAGGCGCCCTGATCAGCTTGACATTTCTGGTGATGGAAGTATTAGTGTTTCTGGTTGGTCATGTATTTTCTTCAACCTATTTATTTGTTTGACTCCCGCGCCTCTGGTCCACCAAGCCCTCCATCCGTCCGGGGTTGGGAGATTGGTAACGGACTGGTCTGGGGGGATAATAGCACTGGCTCGACACATCGGCGAGTCATTGTAAAGGCCAGACATGCATTCAGTCGCCTCCAAACGATGCCTGATGAAGTCGAATGCATGGCGCATTCTTCATTATTTGATCAACGCTTGGAGCGTTGTGCTTTTTTATTATATATCAGATTTCAATAAAATGTGAAATAAAAACGCTCAGTGTCTTATTCACCATAACTCTGTATTATCGATTATGGTCGTTTTTGGCTTTTTCTATTAAATACGGCAACAATACGTATCAATATTAGAACAGCTTTTGCGAGTGAATTTTAGCGGTCTTTGGTTTATGTTCATTGTTTTCACCATGAATATGTAACTCGTTTCAAAATAATGCTTCAGTTGTAAGCAAAAAATTTCTCGTAATAGAAATTGAAGAATAGTCAAGGCGAGGATTTGTACCAGACTTGTCTGAGGCAACCTCACTTCCTCTAATCCATGTGCTAAGGACCCAGCGTGACCATTTCATGACTCTGGGAAGAATGAAGATGACCAGCATTCAACGACGTTCGCGACGAAGATTATGAAACCCTGAAGAAGCTACGGAAGCTAAACGCGAAAAGTTGAAAAACCTTTATTGATGCTAGACACGAGGAAGCCGAATGCAAGAAGTGCTGAGATCCTCTTAGTGTTATACATACGTAACAATACAAATGAATAGTGATTGGATTGGGAGTTTAGATTTTTTGTATATTGTATTGTTTTTGAACAAGTATACCTCGCCAGAACATTCGTGCTGTGACCTCTATGGATACAAACATTGTCTCCCCAATGATGTTGAGTTGAAATTATATTTCGCAATATATACCCTGCCATTAAAAAGAAAAGGCAGTAAATAAAAAAGTTAAAACTCTCTCCCCAGTGGTCAATGACTTTCATCGAAACACGACTTCAGGCTTGAAGGCAACTGTAAAGCGATTTCCTTGCTGCCTTTGCTAATGTATTCTTATACGGGTCTACAGAAATTCCGAATTATTCTATTGTCCCGTATAGCTCTCAAATCACGCTTGGCGTTTTCGAGAGTTGAAATTTGGTCCCTGCTACATACCTATAATCCCCAGTTCAATAGTGTCGATTTTACTCCCACTAGTTGTGGTCAATCGCATCCACATAGTTGTGTACTTCGCGTTGGTACAAAGTGTCGTTACACTAAGGGGCAGCATGATGTCGACAGTATGGAGGATGCAACTTGTGGATCATGGAGAGCTTCAAAAACAATTATATAACGCTTATCTACTGGACTACTTAGGAAATTGAGAACATGATGGCCCTTTGTAGATGTTTTACACTATCCTCTGAATGTGTAAATGACTTTCACAATGGTCTTTCAGCTTAAAATTTGCTAAGCGTCTAATTTATATTGCACTGAGAAAGAATTCTATTATAATAAGAACGTCTCCAGATATTTAGCTACGTGGTCGTCTGTTGTTCGACGGGTTCGTTACTCAGTGGTCACTTCTATATTCGCAACGGGAGCTCTCAGGAGAAAAGGATATTTGGTGGGTTCGATAAATCAGAACTTCATTGCTATGATGTAAGAGAAGGTGAATGCGTTAGTGAAAATATGTTCAATCAAATGATCCTTATTTAGATTTGTGAAGTGCGTTACGAGTCAAACTGTCTTTGTTTAAAGCCGAAAATCTCAACTTTCACGGAATGTTCCATTGGAATCTCTTCATGCTAGTTGCTATGTGTGTTGCAATGTGTTAATATATGAGGCGTTAAACCACAAAGGTGTTGTTATACTCGCGTCAAGCTCATTATACGTTCATTTCAGAAGGACCGCGTGTACATAGGTCTATTGGGGCAGAAAATTTCTTGTATAACCGATCTGAGAAGTGAAGGCGCGTGATCAATTCGGGAATCACGAAATCGGAAGAGTGGGTGGCAGAAGTGGTTGGTTGATTGGTTAGCAGGTGGCCGAGTTTGTGATGATGGGAAGACTGCCGGCGTTAATGGGCCACTCGTGCTGACATAAAATGATGTCTAGAAGAAAAATCTGTGAAAAAAGAACACCGAAAATGTATTCAACAGAGCAGAAATTGTAAAAGAAACCATAAATGCGAGAATTCTGATGCTACAGTTACGATCTTGGCAGAGAACGCTAAAGCATCATCTTGCAAAGCTATAGATGCGCTTTACACCAAATCAGTAATCCTAAAACTGAAAAGGAAAGGTGGATTGCTTCATAGTCATCCATGGTTTACCGCAGTTACTTCAAGTAGGTTGTTCGAACTCGAGATAAATTTAGTCATTCTTTTCATTACTGTTTTTAGAAGGCAAAAGGATCAAACTCGATGGTGCTGTAATTACAGAAACCATTTCGTGTGTGTAACTTGGGCGCTCAACAAACAAGGAAAACGACATGAAGTAGGACTTACACGAATGAAGGAGAGCAGCTTGGATTGCATTCGAGGCTCTCAAAGAAGCTACCGACCAGCTAAAAGACCCGAAAATCAGCTCGCACTTTTCCTTTAGATAGTCGTTCCTGCGCTCCGTCATGCACTAGAGACGTGAGCTGATACCTCAACAATGCCAAATGTACTGACCACTAATCCTCTACTCACAGAGCGTTTGAGATCTCTTCTGTAGTGTAACGCACAGACACAATTTCTGGTCAGTGTGCGAACCTTCGATCTTCAAAATTTGTCTCGTTTTCGAGGTCCAGGAGAACACACATCGACAACGAAACATATATGGGCCCTATGGGCATGTCATACCATTAGACGAACAGACGACAGATGGAAGAAAAGGGCTGTATAGCTGACTCCACGGTAATACAAAAGTTTCTTAGACGACCACCAACACATTGTGCAGTCGTGTTATTAATTAAAGTTGACCAGCTGTACTCGCAGGTGCAGTTGTCTTGCAAGTTTGTTTACCGGTTTGTTTATTTTTCCATGGCAGGGTATGCTGTGAAATATAACCACAATGATGCTGAGATGTTTGCAAAACTCTGGACCACAGGTGTCTGTTGGAGAGAGGGGTGCTGAACACTATTACGCTCATCGGGGCTAACGCGTTCACCACTACACCATGTGGATCCTATTGTATTTATACTAAAGCTTCAGCTTAACTAGGTTCAATTCCGATCTGTACACCACAGATCAATCCCATTGACGGATGAATGCTGATGGCACCTATAAGACACAACTGAGGGAAAGGCGAAACGAAGGACCAGCATGGTGTGGTGGTGAACATGTTAGCTTCGAAAGGGTGATAGCGGTTTGATCCCCACTCCAGACACATGCGGTCCCGAGCTGCGCAAATATCTCAGCACAATTGTGGTTACAGATATGTGGCTAACGTCATCAGAATTATAATTCTGCTTCGCAGACATTAAGCATTATTACGAAAACCCACCTGACTTGTCCATCAAAATTTGAAAATAAAGTAAGTGAAAGTGCAATATAACCAAGAAGCATGAGAACATTTACTTCGTGCACTATAACGTACATAATCATTTTTCGCTCGCTAGCAACAGTGGACAGTCAACAATTGGAAAACATCAATAACATTTTTTTCAATAACTAACTAACTAACAACTAATAACAACACTGGTAAGTTTTTGTGCTATGGTCGCCGACCGAGATTATGTTCTGGCACAAGCAATAAGCGATTCCACATGTGGCTAAAAACATCAGGCAAGTAGGTGAAAGAGAGGTCGTATACCCTAACCATGGGAAAGAATGTTTCAAAAGAACCATTGAAAAAAAATGATTTAAATATTGGCTAGCTTCGTAGAAAGCAACGAAAACATCGTTTATCACCTCTTCACCTTCTTCATAACCATTCTTGAGCGTTAGTTGATCGCAAACGACTTTTCTCTCGATGGATTTCGATCGGCGAACAGCAAAGTTACGACGAGAAACGAAAATAATTATAATAAAGGGAGAGGAAAGACGTCGAGAAGTTGACAGTGTTGTAACACACAAACTTGCCTCGTGTCACCTCGCTCTCTCCAATCTGCAAAATGTGGCGCTTGCCTGTGACGATGACCTGGGAACATCCTAGAACGGCTTTCCTGAAATTACAGGACCAATCAACTCGACGAAATGCAAGTGGAGGTTTTCAATTCGGACAATTTTAGACTCTGTAGAATCAAACCTTTAACCAACTCATAATGATAAACGAAACCCTCACGATTTCAAAAATGTAACCTATCATTGTCAAACCACTACACTCACCTAACAAGAGAAATGAAATCGTTCCCATTCATAAGACGAACGTCATAAAAAGAAGCTTCAAGCAAGACGACAAGTAATTGTTTTGTCTAAGAATCAACAACAATAGTATACCTTAACTTTAAGTCTGAAACTAATTCCTGTTAGCATTTCATCGCAACACAAATACGATAATCAATCTAAAAATAAAGCCTTACCTTTGAGTTTGAACCCGCCGGCTATTTCTGTGGGAAATCGAGTACATTTGTCTTACAACAGCAGTTCTCACTGGTTATAATATTTGCGTTTGATGAACTGCTTAAACTATAGTATAATATGCAAAGTTAAAAAACATAAAATAAAACGGCAAAGCTCCTTAAAAAAAGAGTATCTTTTTGACACGACCTCACATCAACTATGCGGATTCCCGCGTTTCTCTTGATGTATTTTCTCGCACCCAATCACCACCAAAGTCTTCTAATTTTTGCATACAGGTTCGACTGCTTCCTAAGGATTTTGCTTTCGTCGTGAATGCCATTGAATGCTGGTCGAGTCAATTCTCCCTGAAGTCCTGAAATAAAGAGGCTAAAGCGTTGCCAGCTGGATTATGGAGAAGTAAACTTTTCCTACAGAAATCTGGAACGAATATCCCCACCTCGAGGAGATAAAATGCCTGGTGATCCCATACGAGATCGAACCGTGCTCGTGATGATCGGCATTGCTACCACAATGCGACCCTTTCACTTAAGCAAAAACATGATAATACAAGAACAGAGCAAAATAGTAAAATAAGTATTTGGATACCTGGATGGACTGTCTTCACGAGTTGTGCGGACTCTAGCATACTTTCCACTCCTTTCCTTGTCTCGCAATTGCCTTCCATGGTAGTGGTTTGATTCGAGCATGGTGGTGGGCGCGAGTATTCTCATGCCGTGATCTGTAAAACAACTGCAGGTGCAAGTAAAGCTGATTGAACTTGGTAACGAAGACGACCGTACCACGTGTGGGTGATCGTTCTAGTGCAATAGCATCCTCGTGAAGTACACTGTACAGTGCTTTTCGTCCTTCTGTCGTCTCCTCTTCTCATTATATAACTGAATCACCTGTGTTTGGGTAATGGTGTTTGTTCTCCTGGACCTCGACGATGAGACAAAGGTCAGAGGTTCGCATTCCTATTAGGTGTAGTGCATACCGATTATACTTCAAAAGATTTCGAAAGTGTCCTGTATGCATTATGCTGGACATATATTAATTTATACGTTCTTATGAAATGGTTTTGTTGAGCTGATGCGAAGTTGGTGTAGTTGGCATTGTTATTGCTGTTTTCGTTGTTTTTGGTATTGTTGTTGGTCGATGGCTGACGTTTCCTCGATTTCGCCGTCCTCAGAGCCGTGCTGTTACGAGTGGGACTCGTAGCAACGTTTCTCAGAATGAAATGAAAAAATTTATATACTGCGAGATTGCAAAGCGATATGAGGAAGAGTGAATGTGGTTACTGTAGGAACATACGATAAGATGAAGGAATAGTAACTATTCTGGCAATAGTTGCTATAATAGACACGGTTTGGATGTGTCACCTCCAACGATACTTAATGAAGTCGAATACATGGCGCATCCCTCAGGTACTGGTCAAAGCCGAGAGCTTTATCCTTTATCCTTTATGATATTGATTCCAGCTTACGGCTGAATCGAACCTTGGCGCAAAGAAGGTGGTGAGCGGAACCAGTAAAGATGATGGATCTACCGATGTGTCAAGTAAGCACAATCTCCTGTTTATCAGAATATGATCGATCTCCGCATGTCCAGCAGTAACTTTCTTTCTTCTGGAAAGTCGAGTTTCCGTGGAAGAGGCGCGCTGCAAGTACTGCAAGATGGTAACTCGTCTTTCAACAGACGGTCCATCATGCAGCACTCTGCATTGCATCCCTAGGCATATAGTGAATATAGTGTATTTTTCAAGCCGATTTCCGGACGATCGGAGCAAACGGCACCTTTGAATCTTCACATGAAGGAGTATCACACGACTAAAAATGGTGAAGAAACGGCACTCCAAGTGTAAAACACAGATGCGTGCAGTGCTCTCATCCTTGGCCAGCACGACATAGTGCCAGCATGTTACTAAATCATCGAAGCACATGTGAGATTGCAATAGCTTCATCCCATTGGTGGTAACGAGGGCGCATGTGGCGCAGTAGTTGGAGGGGCCACTGCGACACGCACGTGGAATCGATCCCTGCGCTCATAGCCCACCAAGCCTTCCATCCCTCCGGGGTCGGCAAATTGGTACCAGACTTGTCTGGGAGGATAGCAGTACTGGTTTATACATCGGCAGGCCACCGCGAGTCATTGTAAAGGCCAGATATGCATTCAATCACCTCCAACGATACTTAATGAAGTGGGATGCATGGCGCATCACTCAGGGATTGATCAACGCCGAGAGCTTTATCCTTTATCCTTTATTGGTGATAGCATGATACCTCATCGCGAAGAGTTCAAAAACTCGATCCTAGAGCCATCTGAGTATATTGTGTCGTCGAAACCATTCTATTAAATCAATTTTCTAACGAGTGAATTTCACATTGTGGGTGTGTTATACTGAAACAGCTCATTTGTGCAATACGCCCTGCCACGCTGTTTATTCCAACTTTATCAAAACACGATATCTGAAATTTGGCTAACTGAACCTTTACACATAACAACGTGAACAACAATAACGACACTATAATGACAAGAACGCAGATGTAAAATTGTGAACAACGACTGAATCCGTAAGCAGTGACATTACAAAGAGCAAGAAAGTACATTATCAATGGAAAAGCACCTTAATACTACACCGGACAAGTTTGACCCTGAATCCCCGGTTTCCCACTCTAATGTATATGGCAACAGGCATGAATAAAAAGCAGGAAGCGCTGGTGGACACGTATTTGCGTGATGGAGGTATGGTGGAGAGCAGTGAGAAAAGCTACAAATGTCAGCACGCCACCATCACATTTACGTCAACAATTGACGATATGCATGCATATGAATTCTTTTATCATTATCTTTGCAACATTGTTATCAGAGAACTCGAAATAATCTTCAATGTTTTGTTCCGCCTTTTTCTGGCCTTTCACTTTTCGGAGCGAATGCAAATACGGCTCACAAACGTTGTTAAGAAGAATACAATAATGAGGTAATGCTTTAGAATACGCGGTCCCCGCCATGTCTTTGTAGCAGGGACTCGTGTGAGCCATATGGATCGGCGGGATGTTCGCCGTCCTATGACAAGGATTATTTCACGACGGTATCAATCGTTGTGGTGGCAGCGACCTCATCGAATAGTCAATTGGTCGAGAATCATGTAACAGGCCAAATTCGATGTGGTAACGATGCCAGGAACTCCCACTGCCTAAATACCATTAGTATTTCACGTTTTAGCGCTCCTAAAAATTGGATATCTACTTGGGTACTTGGTCGGCTAGTCTTCATGAGTTGTTCCCACCCCAGCACATGTTTTATTCGTTTCTTTGCCTCCCAATCGTCGTCCATCGTGGAGGTTTTTTCGACCATATTGGCGGATGCGAATCTCATGCCGTGACCTGTAAAACATCTACAGCTGTCAGTATAATTTAGTAACGAACACGACCGCACAACGTCTGGATGATCATCCTAGGAGATATTTGCATGCTCGTGGGGTTCCCTCTGCAGTCCTTTTCTTCAATTTGTCGTCTGCTCTTCTCATTATGTGACAGGCCCATGTATGTTTCGTTATCGATGTGTGTTCTCCTGGATCTCGAATATGAGAGATCCAGTAGAACACACAAATTTTGAAGATCAGAGCTTCGCATTCCGGCTAGATATTGTGCGTGCCGGTTATATTTCGGAAATGATCGCTCAAGCGCTCCGTGAGGAGCACTTTTGGCATTATTGAGGTGTCAGCCCAGTTCCCTAGTGCACATCAGAGCGCTAGACGACTGTTTAGTCGAAAAGGTAAGTGCTGATTTTTGGGTCCTTTAGCTGATCAGTGACTTCTTTGAGAGGCTCAAATGCGACCGAAGCTGCTCTCGTTCTTTTGTCTAATTCCTCCTTCATGCCGTTTTCCACGACTGTTGAGCGCCCGAGGTACACATGAGAGGTGTTCACTGTAATCACAGAGCCATGGACTTTGATCCTTTTGCCTTTGCACCGTGGGTTTTCCATGAGCCACTATAGATTTTGCCATTGTATTTTTAATGAACTCACAAATAATCGAAAAGGGAAAGTGAATGTAGTATAAAAACAACTGAATTCATCTAGGGTTGAAAGAAATATTTTGAAGGAATAGCAGCCATCCATGGATGTGTATGAAACAAACAACTTTTCTTTTCAGTTTTAGGATTACCGCTTTGCTATGAAGCGCACCCATAGGCTTGCAAGATGGTAATTTAGGTCCCTCTGAAAGATCGTAACTTCTCAATGGAAGGCACGTTAAAAACGGTGGGTAAAAGCAGGGTAAAAACAGTGGGTATTTCGAGAAGTTGTTGGCCGCGTAATTATCGCTTATTATTTTCATCTTTTTGTTTGTGCTGTTGAACGGTTTGGCCTAGCAAAGTACGTAACTGTGTACCCCTCAAGCTAAGAAGAAAGCGTGACTGCCGAAACCCAAGCTACTGTTGCGTTTTGTACCGAAGTAAACCTATGTTGCTCAACATCCTCGCCAGTGCTAAACAAGAAAACGATGTAACTTTAGCTCCAAAATGTTCACCACATGTATGTCTTCTTCTACAATTCTCGCCCTGTTGAATACTTTTTCAGTGTTTTTTTCTGCACATTTTTTATCCAAGTGTCATTTTTCGTCACAAATTCGGCCAGTTATTGAATTCTTCACGCTCCTGCACTTCTCGTAACCTACTGTACAAAACCGATTTCCTTTCAATCTCGGCATTGATAATAGTAATTCACTGATCCTCTTGATGAGCAAACATGAGGCTACTATTACAGCATTTATTAGACACAGTAGCTGCCGTTTCGACAGTTTTGCCGTCATTAGAGCCATTTTATTTTTTTTAAGTTTTCCCGTCAATTAGTGGAGGAGAGCAGCCGCAGAGAATCCTATATTGGTGAAGAATGTTTCCTCTTTCTTGCTCCTCCCACGCAAGTTTTCATTGTCACAGAACTATGTTTTATATTTTCGTTATTAGATCCTGCCATGAAAAAATAATAGACAGTGAATACAAAGTTGTACATTGTGATTTTCGCTCTTACTTAATAAAATATTTCTGCCAATTATAAAACATTCGGTGGTCAATGACGTGCACTATGAAATTATTGCATAACTTCATATGCACCGACGAAAGTGTTTCCTTTTCAAAATTATGCGGTGTTATACCCTACTATGCCTTAAAGAGGGGCGCGTGTGGCGCAGTGGTTGGAGGCGCCACTGTGACACACACGTGGAATTGATCCCCGTATAGTAAGTATTCCTTAAATGGTTCCTATTCCCTGCAATGTCACATGTATCCTATATTTACTATTTACTTGTAACTATACCATCGACTCGGATCGTCGGCTCTGATGAAGACGAAGATGTCGAAACGTTAGCCGATAATAAATAATATTATCAACCTCGTGTAAGCTCATCAAAGAAAAAATACATATTGATTAAGCACACCGAGGTTCAAGGAAAATCGGTTTCGAAGTATTTGATATTGTATTTGTATTAAAAATGTATATGGTCAAAGAAATCAACAGCAAGGCAATCGTCTATTCTACAATTACTATAGAAACAGTAGTGCTTTTAAACATCAATAGTGAGCAATTTAATCCTATTTTTAGTTGCCGATATATGTCACAAATGGTTCACAGTGCTATTCAGTTCGTTAAATTTACCGCATTCCGGAAATATCGACGTTGCAGCGAAGCGTCCGATTACATTCGGCTGTTGAAACGGGAAAAATTTTGTTATTTGCACTTTGGGATTGTGACGCCGGAATGTACGACAAAATCTTAATCCATTAGGTGAAACGGGTAGATCTGCGTCCGTAGAAAAGAATTTCTAGTCGGCAAACGTAAACCAAATACCCCACTGGGTACGCATAGGACCCAGAGACATAAGCGGGAGGACTTTGGAGTACGTGTGATGATCTGCGAGTCATTGTAAAGGCCAGATGTGCATTCGATCACCTCCAACAATACTTAATGAAGTCGAATGCATGGCGCATCCCTCAAGGATTGATCATCGCCGAGAGCTTTATTCTTTTTTATACCTTAAAGTTTGATGATGCATTTGATATTGTATTCTTTTTTTGATGAGCTTACACGAGGTTGATAATATTATTTATTATCGGCTAACGTTTCGACATCTTCGTCTTCATCAGAGCCGACGATCCGAGTCGATGGTCCGTGCTTGCTGTTCGTCTCGATCTGGCGGCTTCGCCTTCGTGTCGAGTTTCGCTTTTTTTCAAGCGCGCAAAACACTCGAGGCGTTCTGGATTAATTCCAGAAATTTTCCGAAAAAATTACGAAAATGAACCGCAGGGAAGAATGCCTCATTATCACGCGTGATATTGGGCAGTATGTAAGCCTGCTATTCTGAAGGGATGTGCATATTACGATTCCATGTGAACTCTGTACGGTTGGTCTCCACGTAACATACTGGAAGCGGAACTATTGTGTATCTCGTTCAAAGCTTTCGTGATATAAATAGAAATGTTTATTCTCTTAATTCTTAAGAGCCACTCTTCCCATCTAATGCGGCTATCGTCGTGTACTTTCTAAGAAACTCAGAAACTTCGCTAAGCACCACCTTCTTCAGAATACATTTAAACTACCTTGTAACCCACTACCCTATTCGTTTCGTTGGCCTTCCTTGCATTCATCACATCGAACTTACCGCTTTATTCCAAGAAGAAAATTTCAAATTTTGAACTCTATTTTCGTATAATCGCTATTTCATCTTTTCGTGATCTTTCTCCCAATAATCACCAGCGAGTTAAAACTAGTGCAAACTTAGATGTGCTTTATGCTAACCTTATTCTAGTGCTATTGAAAGCGAAAGGTATTTTAATCTCAAATGTGACTTTTGATATGCTGAGATATGAGCAACGGAGCTCAGGTTCTCTTCGAACCCGCGATCACCCTTTTTGGGGCAGACAGCATGCTTCCATCTGGATCTCTCAGAACTGGTTTTGAAAAAAGAACAGGCCGTAATTAAAAGTTGAAATACTGTGGTTTCAGCTGCAGCTTCAGCTTAGTTGGTCTTGATGCCACTTGCACTTTTCAGATCATTCTCTTTAATATATTCCTGATAGCTTTAGATTGCTGATAGCACCGATAGAGTTAAAACGTGATCTATGGAAAGAAAAAGCAAGGAATTGGAAACTAAGGTAAGTCAAAGTACTCCACTAGGCACGAAGACCACGCGGCGACATAATGGAGAAGATTTTCAAGTAGAAGTAATCATCTTCGTATAAATTTAAATGTCCATCTCCGCTCAAAGCTCATGAGTCATTTTGAATGAATATCAGATATCTAAAGATGAATTGCAGCGAGGAACGCCTTATTAATATGCGTGACCCCACACAGTATCTCATCCTTAATCAACGAATAAAAGACGATAAAATCAACGAAGAAGAAAAAAGAAAGCCTGAGAGAGGCACATCATCCACTCATGTAAACTCCGTGCTGTTGATCTCCTTCAATAAGTGGAAGACTTACGGAAAATAGTCAGAGTCTAAACGAACCTTATTTACTGCGATTGGGATTTCAGTTTTGGGTTTTTCTCCTGAGGTCACAAAGGTATTTGACTGAGTATATTGCCTCTCAGACTGGTATTTTTCAAATTGACTTTCCAGACTCTGGAGAAATCAAAAACTGTCGAGACGTTAGTCATCATAAAATTTCATATTTTAGTAAGAACTTCGTGAGTGTCGATCAAGAAAGCAGTGAGTTAAGTGAAGAACGCAATTTTCGTGAGCTTGCTTTAGATAATTACACAAATAGGCTAGCAAATCTTGAGTGAAAACACTCACGATATTTTCTGCAGGCAAGCAAAGATAGTTTTATTTGCTTTCCATTAGACTTTCAAAATGAATTGATGTTGATGAAAACTTCGCTCTTTGGAGTGACGTGTGATAATTTGGATTTCCTCATGGGTTACTTCTTCTGACGATAATGTAGAACAGCACTTTCTTTCATACCCATTATTGTGCCAGACTTGCTACCTATTTATTTACCCAAAATTGCCACATAATGACCAGAGAGCATCCTTCAGTGCCGAGTTATATCGTTCATAGTGTAGGTTCATTATTTCATTAAGCTCACTTCACGTTGAGGAAGTAATCATGTTTTCCCATAAAACGACATATTTTACAGCCATTTGGAATAAAGACTTTAGATGCAAGTTGCTACAAAAGCATGCTGATTCACAAGTGCGGTGATTCTTTGCATGAAAGAGAATGAAAAACATCTTCGGTCGTACATCATCTGTACAAGCTGCATAAATTATGCGGTGATACTAATTTAAATACAGTAATCGTGCCATAGTACAATTGTTCAAGGCGCACTTCTTGTATTTTGGAGAAAAATTTGTTTATTAAATGGAGAAAATATCATACAAGAAAGTTTTAGCAACATCATGTTGGCATATCAATGAAAGAATATGTATTGATTATCATACAAAATATCGATTAATTCACTGATATTGAAGAACTTCTCGTTCGTCAGCCGATAAATCCTGATTTCTCCGCTAGGCTCGAATAGCAAATTTCTTACTTGATCCACAGAGAATTTTCGTGTTCTCATGACAAAATCCTCGCATTGAAAATGGTGCGATGGTCTTGACATACTTGGAATTGTGAATCCTTCAGAGCCAGAGAGCATTTTAAGAGCTTTCGATTGTTTTCGGGGCATTTTTCTGGACAAGGTTGATGATCCGCAAGCACTAAGCGATCTTCCGAGATCTTCGTGAAAACCTATCTCACTCGATAGAAACATAGGAAAAGGCTCATCTAGTACGGTAGTAATTCTGAAACCTAGGGGTCGATTTATCTCAGAAAATGAAGGAATTGTTAGACAATAACGGTAGTGTGTTCCATAGTTGTCCACATAGGATGCATCGAAAGATGAGTCAGTGCTTAACTCACTTAATGTGTTCCGCGAATCAATATCGTTGAAAATATGCCGGAAGTATATTGGTAGCGAAGATTCAAAATCAGGTGCAGTGTTACTTTTCTCACATTGTCCTACAATGCAGCAATATTTAAGCGATTGAAAATTGGAGAGTTCTGGACCTTTCCTTCTCTGCAAGGTTGAATTTTCATGTACACCTTGAGAAAGCAGTTGAGCCTCCTTAATTATTGGCTGGTGAGCAGTCAGAGTAAGGAACTCTTCTTCATCCGAGCTTTCATGAAGAGAACTGGTAAAGGAGGGATTCTCACAGTGCTTACTATGAACAGGCCTTCCTCGCCGAGCTATTTTATCACACTGATCGTTTCTGCACGTAGTCACCGTGACACGAATTTCGGGAATCTCGTCGTCTTTATAGTAAACAGTTGTCTCGCAACTCGAAAACAAAAAAATTCGAGGATTCACTCGACGTGGGCGAGTGAGGCGAGGCTGTGAAGGAGGTCTGATCATGGGTTGAGGATGGGAAATGGCGAAATGTAATAACAATTGGGAGAAGCCGAGCGACTGATTCATGCATTACGTCATCAAAAACTAACATAATTTCTTGACGAAAATTCCAAACGAAATGAAACCATCAAAATGATTCGTTTACAAACAGCATCTTTCTCCATCGTCTAAATGAGCGTGTAAAAAAACATCCGTTCGAAAAATGCGTATGAAAGCTCACTAAAGTGCAACAAGAGAAACAAACTTTTCCAAAAATAAAGCCTTTAATATCATAATTTGCCCTGTTCATTGCTTAGGTTGGTGACCACAACAGAAAACCTCGGTGGAGCTAAAAATTGAACGACTGTGATGTACTAATCAAGTAGAAGCTTTCGAATTCTAAAAAAGGTGAAATTTTGATTTTTCCTACAACACACAAAACATATCTGCAAACTAATTGTGTGACAGCTCAACGTTTCGACGACAATGTTCACTGATTCTAATATATACGCACATACATGTTTCGGACCGTACATCTTGATATCAATGCATATCTCAATTGCGCTCTTATGACGCACCGCCCGATATGGACCTGCAACGCGAAAATGGCCGCAATCCTAAAGAGATTGTACGCTTTCTATTGTTACAACTATTTAGTGAGCAAGATTGACCAAAACTGCTTTCGTTGAATATCTTCACGTAGGCACAATGTTTTTTAGTCAGATAACACATTCACTACTCTTTGTAGTCAATCGATCGCTTGTTGAACACAGACTTTATACTGAGGCAGGTCCACAAATAAGTTTACTCAGCTATACCTGAAAAAAGCGGTATCGAACGGTGGAATTAAATCGCTGAACATAAAAACATGAAAGTGGGACAGAAATACACTTCTACGACTGTGACAAAACAATGACAAAACAATGTGGAAAGCAAATAACATTATGGTTAGATAGTAGGCCAATATTCTTTCATCACAGAAAAGGTGTCCAAGAACATGGGAAGATAACAGAAGAACATAGCGGATATCTAGAAGTCAGACATGTAAAGTGAGAGAACCGAACAATGAAGCGATCACCTGTATCACCTGTAGTCCCGTTGATTGTCGAGTGACTCGAGCGGGCGTGAGTAAATCCTCCATTTTTCCCTGTCGCGTGCAAGAGTAGTCCAGTGGGTTCTGCTCGCTTTAGGGACTCGTCGAGCATCATATCTTTCTTCCAGGCTTTTCGTGAAGAACTCTGACCATCGGGTCGGTGGCCTTCCTGCAGTACGTTTGACATCCCGAGGAATCCAGTCACTAACAGCCCTTGTCCATCGGTTATCATTCATACGCATTACGTGTCCGGCCCACCTTATCTTCGACTGTTTGGCGTATAGAACGGCATCTTTGATTTTCGATCGTTGACGTAGATCGGAGCTTCGGATCCCATGCCTTACTTGTGTGACATGGGATATTCCTAGCATAATAAAACAGTAATCTCAAAAGACTAGTGCTTTCTCCCTCTTGAGCAGGGTCACGAATCGTACATACCGTGCACACTGATTTCAATACGTGTTCCAATTATGCTTCAGAAACACGCAGTCCGACGAACGCCACACGAGCCAAAGACCGGCGGACGTGGAAGGGTTAAGAAGACAGCGGCGTTCTAATTAAAGATTCTGAGCTGCCTTTGATTAAGTGAGTGTGAAAGTTACTGTGCAAAATATGAACTGACAGTTTTGTTGTCTCCACAAGACATTCCCAGCTGCAGCCAAATACGAGTGGAAATGCTGTCATAACTTCGTCACCTCCCACTTGTGCTGTGCTTCCTATCAAAAAACACTGGTTTGCAATCGGGCATCTGTCATTACTCAATTGCGAGAAACTACAACTGCGGCAGAATATTTCGGCTAATGAGCACGTCGTAAGGAACGCCTCGACAATTGGCTGAAATTAAGGTGCAATTTTTACGCTTAACAAAAGCAGCACTTTGCCTCGGTGCTCACCCGACCCCATTAATCAAAAGCAATTCGATTTCAGAAATGTGATAGCCACGCAGCCCGATAACTCTGTGGAGTAGACAGAGCGGACATTTGCCAAAGTTGGTAGCACAGATGAGCAGCTTAAGCTGTCTTTTGGTCTTTCGTTTTACACTGGCAACGTAGACAAGTGCAGTAGACAAAATGACGTCTCATGACTCACAGCTCCATCACTGAACTACATCATAATCAAGGTCGCGGAAAGTGCTGCCTAGTAAGATGTTCCGTATGGTATGTTAGAATCCTGTGGCTGCCGTTTCACTCATAGGAGGCTCTCGATAGTGGCAATTACAGAAAGTGCTTCTGATTCCTATAGTGCTAGAATGTGCTGCTATTATTCGCTTGGAGGCGGTTCCCCATACAATCGTCTAAAAGATGTATCTCACTGCCCTAAGTTGCGATTTGATTAATTCAGAAGTAAGGAAATGCAAAAAAGCGGATTAAAGCTGCAATGAAAAAGTATGAACGCAAGTCCTTAGAATTTTTATAAGACGTTCGGAAAAACGTATTAGTAATTCTGTCATTTTAAAACCACAGAGCTCCTATGTATCCACATGCTAAATTTCGACGATCTGTATAGAACACTGGTTAAGGGTGAATTTCTCTGGAAACACTGTCTGGAGAAGGTAAGAGTAATCGATGCACGAAATTTTTGTCCCTTACACGTCAACATTCTTCTTCTCCCGCTAGATAAACCTAGATAGACGAAAAGCATGAAAGTAGATTAGTGGCAGACTTTTCGGCTACATTCTTGATGCGACCTTCGAGATGTGAGCGAAGGTGTGTGAATCAATGAGTGCAAAATGGTTTCAAAGGGGCGATCTCGATTCACACGAAAATAACTTTTATCTCACTTGCCCACCACTCGATCGAATGGCAGTGGTTTTTAAAAGACACTGAAGTCTTCAAGTTGCTGCGCGGACATCCTGAAAGCTATATACACGCTAAGTGCACATCCCTTCTAAAACAAAGACTACCAGATCAGGATGGTCGTTAACAGGTGGGTAAGCGGATCTGATATATAATCGCCGCTTTCCCATTATCCAACAGTTT
This sequence comes from Angiostrongylus cantonensis, assembly GCA_009735665.1. NCBI lineage: Eukaryota > Metazoa > Nematoda > Chromadorea > Rhabditida > Metastrongylidae > Angiostrongylus > Angiostrongylus cantonensis. Next base: position 57,431 of record MQTX01000419.1, on the reverse strand, counting down.
GTGATATGGATAGGCGAAATTCCAAAAAAGCCAGCGTGATCAACGGAAAAAATCTCACATTTTAAAAAAATCAAAATAGCTTTCTATTAAGGATATACTAAAGAGGTACGATATTCCAGCGCGACAAGAACCTTGTGGCAGCTATTTCTTATGCTTAAAACAGACTATAACAAACGTAACAAAATTTTAATCTTTGCAGATTTTCCGTAACATTTAAAAAAAAACGTTTTAAAATCTCTGAAGTAGTTTTCGTTAAACAGAAAGTGCTAGCCTGACAATATACGTTGTTGTGCGATGGGAACAGGAAAGTGGGTCAACCGACTTGAGAGCCGCACTGTCTGGATTATCTTCTCCTTCTTACAAGCAGGTGTAAAAACTTAAAATTTCTTGATAGAGTTCGAAACCAAGAAATATTTTATTAATGAAGAACAGATGTTCATGAAAAATCTATAGGTTCGATGGTTTTGATGTCTGTTTCCGTCTTCCAGATTTCAGCGCTTCGTCTTTAAATGAAATCTTGAGTTCTTTTCTAAATGTTATTGGATGCTAGTGAAATATTCTGATCCACATTCTTCCTACCAATCATTTTTTTCTTCATCAGTTTGCATTGAACTGAACCCTGAAAAGAGCGGTTCAGTCTTTTTAAGGATTTAAACCTAAACGTAAACCCATGAAAACAGCTAGGGATATCAATTTTTCACTAGACAAGGGATTCGTCGACGAACGTAATCATTTGAAGACGTGAATTGCACTGCTTTCAAGCAGAAGCAGTTAGAATGCTCGTGGAAGAACAATGAGGAACTAAGGAAATAAAACGGCGAAATATCAAGTGAAATCAAATATCAAAACAATACGAGAGGTTGGTGTTGCATGAGCTGACAGAAAATCGAAGACGTCTGCAATAAAATATCACGTACTTCCTTGGTGAAACAAACTGTTCTTTTTTTCATTGGTTTTTAACGAAAGGAGAGTAATAGATTTTGTTCGACAGCCGCTCTGTTCCCTTCAATGATAAGATAGATATCAGTAATTGAAATAATTCCTGAGAAGAATTGGTGTGCGAGATTTTTATGTTGCTTTCTGATAGACAGATGTTATGATTGACTATAAATTCTTCCATTCTAACTAAATGTTACAGGATGGTTACCTAAGAAATAACAAAGTACTTTAGGAGCTAGAAAATTTGCGACCTACGTCCGACATGGAGCAATCGAATACACATAATTTTCCTGCACTATAAAGATACATATCAATCAAGTAACAATAAAAACGTGTCAAAGTTACAGAAAAAATAATCAACACCCCAAGTGCTTTTGAAAAATTTTCCTAGGAGTAGATACATAACGTGTTTTTACACGTGCCTTGTGAGGATCCCAGCGGTTGTTGCATTCGATTCGTTTCCTTGCATCTGCTACCCACAAGGGTCTGCGAACTTTTCGCGTGTGAGTTAGGCTACTCATCTCATTCATGAATATCTGGGAATTCTGGCCGCATTGACGCTTCCCGGAGTTCGGGGTTAACCGATTTAGAGCGCTCCCACTTGGATGGCAGAGAGTGCACTGTTCCTAGAAAAATCAAGCACCAAATTCCCGACTACGGACGATAAGAGGCCCGGTGAAACTGAGACAGAGTCGGACCATCTCCATGCTCGTGGATAGAGTCATTACCAATGCGGTACCCACCCTTGATCTAGCACTACTGTGCATTTTTTTCACCGTTAACGGTTATCCGTAAATGTTCCATTGTCGAGTGTCAATGAGAACATTTAGCTCCAGTATCAGAGAAGGTCCTTGGTGAACGCGCGGAGTATTACCAGCTTGCATCACCACGCTCCCGATGATTCAAATACTAGCGTTCATAAGTTGCAAGCAGGAGTAGTCAATATAGGCGTCTTTTACTCACCTGCCTAGACACTTGGAGAACCCGGCTTCACAAGTTGTGCGTACCGCAGCACGATTCCCATTCGTTTCTTTGCCTTCCAGTCGTATATCATGAAGATGGCTTGGTTCGGCCATGGTGGCGGATGCGAGTCTCATACCGTGACCTTCAAAGCAACAGTGGCTGTGAGTACATTTGATTGATTTACGAACACGTCCACTCATCTTGTAGGTGGTCGTCACAAATGACGCGTGAATCTTCTCTGAGTCCACCATACATTTTCTTTGGCCCATATGCCCTCCATTTTTTTTGTTATACGACTCAACCATTTATATTTTGCTATTGCTATTTACGGGCGCATGTAGCGCAGTGGTCGGAGGAACCCTGCAACACACACGTGGAATCGATCCCTGCGCATATAGCCCACCAAGCCTTCCATCCCTTGGCAAATTGGTACCAGACTTGTCTGAGAGGATAGCACCAGTGGCTCGATACATCGGTAGGTCACCGCGAGTCAATCTAAAGGCCAGATATACATTCAATCTACAAAATCACGATACTTAATGACGTCTAATGCATGGCGCATCCCACAGGAATTGATGAACGCCGACAGCTTTGTCCTTCCTATCCTTCATCGGTGTTTACTCTCCTGGGGCCTCGAAGATAAAATAGATGTCGAAGATCGAAACATCACATTAAAGCTAGATGTTGTGCCTACCGGTTATACTTCAGATGACATATTTCAAGTGGCCTGAGAGAAGTATGCAGTACTCCTGACCTGTTGGAAGTATAAGCGCACCCCCGTGCAGCATAATAGAGCGCTAAGGGAAATTTTGAGTCGAAAAGGTAGGCACGGATTTTCAGATTTCTTAGTTGTTATGTGCTTTCCACAAGTGCTTCAAATACTTCCTTGCTGCTCTTTTTCTTCTGTTTAATTCCTCCTTCATGTATTTCTTCTCGCTCTATCAACGTCCAAAGTGTATACACGAGGTCCCTGTAATCAGATAACCATCAAGCTTAATCTGTTCGCCTTCGCAGCATGGGTTCTTCACAAACTGTCTCTTCCTTGGATTTGTGAGTAGTCCGACCCTTCTACTCGCTTCGATGAGTTCATTGAGCATTGGCCCCTGTTCACTGGATCACCTCGAGAAGATGGCCAAGTCTTCCGCGAAACGAAGGTTTGTTAGGAATTTTCCATCAATACGTGTCTTTTTCGTCCCAATCGAGTGATTTCGTTGCCTGCAACACTATGGCACTAAACAGCTTTAGCAAATTTTGTCTCAACTTGTCGAACCCGTTTTCCTGTGCGTTTGGTCAGAGGTCAATGGAGAACTATTCTCGTAGTGCGTTTCCACTAACAGTCCGAAAGAGTCCGTATGTAGGATGGGTCCACTTCTTCGTTATAGGCACTGATAGGATTGTATTCGTTTCGATGCTGTGAAGTACTTCTTCGTAGTCGACAAATAATTAGGTTAATTAGGTTTCGCTTAGTAACCCGCCGTGAAAATTGCAGTAGGCAGAAAATAAAGGGTAAAATGTTGTAATTTCAACTACAACCTCAGCTTAACTGGGTTCAATGCTGATATGGGCTCACCAGATCAATCCCGTTGACGGATGATTGCTGATGGCAAAAGATCGATAGAACTAGCTGAGAGACAGGAAGAACGAAGCACCCGCATGGTGTGGTGGTGAACGCGTAACTCCCTGGAAATACACAAATAATAGCGCGTTCGTTCCCCACCATAGATACCTGCGGTCCAGAGTTCTGCAAATATCTCAGCAACATTGTGGTTAAATAACATCTGTAGGAATTCTGCTTGTTCAAGTGGTTGTACTTCCTTCAGCTTTTTGATATGTGCAAAAGAATATTCTTCATGTAGAGTTTGTAGAGTGCAGTCAACAAGCACATCAGACAATAGTTGCAAAGATTGCTTCGGTCACCTTTCTTAGGCACGATGACCGCCAGCTACATTCTCCACTGAAGTGGAAAGTGGAGATGGGATGCTTTTTTTGGGATCACAGAGGCTTCAAAGAGCCGCCTTCCTCTATACGTCAAAGTGTGGTCGATCTCCAAATTTTTTGCACCGTTTGGGGACTCTTATTTTCAGCAGCTAATTCCTTTCCTCTAGAAAGGCGAGTTTCCATAGAAAAGACATGTTGCTGGCAAAAGTTCTGCAAAACGGTTTCCATTCTCATCTCTCTTTTCTAACCCAAACTTTCAAACCAAATAGTCAGTCTCGTTGGCATTCCTTTTCTGGCGATGAAGTTTCCGACAACAAATTTATAAAACGCTTCATAGTTATGCATAAATTCCTCCAGCTGGTATTTAAACTAAGCTAATTCATACTGACTAGTTGCACCTGTCGGTGAGTAATAATTAATGGTAGTGGTCTTTTCATGACGCCCTGGTTGAAGGCGGAGGACGGACATGCAAGCGGAAAAAATCTCATACTGAACGACGAGATGACAATGGACGGATGGACGACAAAACCATATGCCGCATCCCTATTTTTCATTTCTTATAGAGCGAAAGTAGGAATGGGAAAATGGCCGATGCTAAAGGACGATGAGGAAACCGACTCAACTTTTAGGCTCTCCTTGTGTAAACCTGTGTATAATGAACTGTTTACCGAGAAGTCTGGTACCAATTTCTTGCTTCCAGGTGAATGGTAGGGTATGTGGGCACGGGTCGGGGTCAAACCAAAACGATTAGTGGACCTTTACTTAACTGTAATTACCATCTGTTTTTCACATAGTCTTGAAGGAAAATAACAAATGACATTTGTTGCTGTTGGCAAAAAATTTTCTTCTTCCCACTGATTATTTGTACTGGTAAACTTAAAGAATTATAATTAGGGAAACGAAAACAGTGGTGAGGTTTCGTTCCATAATAAAAATTAATTATTTATCGTTTAGGGATCGAAGTCTTGAGCGACATTCCTGTAGTGCATGTGCAACTCTAATTTTGGAGATTGGATTGTCATTTCCTAGGCAAAAAATTGCTCTATAATATTTCTAAAGCGATGTGGTTTTGACCAATTCAAAGAGCGCTGTGCACCACTCCTAATCCTATTCTGACTGATTTCCGCACGCCGTCCTGTCTTCCTATGTTGTTGCTCTCATTTGCCTATAGTTGTTCACAATTGGATTGTTCGCCTTCACCAACGCGCTCTAACATTATTTATGCGCCATTTCTCAACACTCGATCGCTTCTCTTTACACACCGCTTGAACTTACAACTCCTTTCTTCCACGCATAGTTTTTTTATAAACTGTCTTTGAAAAAATAGAACTGTAATTAAGGCCTGGCAGTATGCACACTAATGTATCAAAGATATATGTAGATACGTTATCCGTGTTTTCTAGAATGGATTTTTTTGGCAGGATAACGTTAAGTTAAGGGTTCGCTTCCTAAGGTTGTTATCACATTTTTGGAGACAAATCTGCTTTTATAAACTCATATCCTATTCAAGCTAAGCCATATTTGCTGGGTTATTCTTTCTTCAGAAATCTAACTCTAAAACTGTTTTACGATGGAATATGCAGTGTTGAATCGGATTGATACTCACTTTTACGAAATGACAAGTCTTCATTTCTCACCTCTAATTTGCTAGAATTACGAAATATTCATTGGCTAACCTCATCGTCGCTGCAGTTTTCTACAAGAGGTTTATGCTGAAGGAAGGACTCTCTGTTAAAAAGAATTTTAGTATTCTTATCTGCAATCATGGTCAATAGCAAACCGATACCAGTAAATACAGACGCACTGGAAACAAATCAATAACAAAATAGGAATTCTTGCTGAGATCCATACATAAGGACTGGCAATTTCTGGTAGCGATAACCTGTCGGCTTCAATTAGAATACCTCTGCACTTCAAGAAACAAGAAATGGGTCAAGCAGAAATAAGCTAACCAGAATACCCTGCACAGCGAGCTCTCTCCCCATGATAAGCAATGAGTCAACCAGCAAGGAGATATCAAATATAGGGTTATCACTGGAGCCTAACCAAAATGACGTGCTCGCAGCTCGATATGGACACTATTCCGTGCTCTCCACTTACAGCACAAAAACGCTCCTCTCAAGCCTCGATCTTTCTCACGTTTTTATTGAAACCGTGCATCGTAATCCATGCGATTGTCCTCCAAGAGGTAAAAAGGAAAAGGGCTACGTACGCAACCAGATAATGAGACTCTTACTATTCACACTGAAAAGATTCTTTCACGACAGGTGGCGCAGGCTTCGTCGACATGCTAAGTCAACTCCTTTGATCTCTGCGTCAGTGTCATCATCACTGACTGGTGCCCACCAAATTGTATTATTAATGAGGACGAATTAAGTACGACATATAATCAGTTTAAGAAGTAATCCACAGCGAAAACATTTGCAAAGCTGTTTCCGGAGCCCTCAATTATTAGGAGGACTAGCGAAAGTGGATTTAAGAGCGTGAAATTTGCAATAGGATAGATGAATTGAAGATAGAAGTTGCATGGAGATCGACACTTCCAAATAAACAGAAGGTAGTACTTGAACGACGTAGCCCTAGTCCTACCATTCTGTACGAGGTCCGATCACCGTCTTATTCGTTCGAATTTCGTTGCAACCATTGGTTAGCTAAAAGCTTTGACATTGTTTAGGGAAAAGGACCTTTATGATGAGATCATTCAGAAAGGAATCCTTGCTTCACATAGCAGACAGATCAAAAAAGACTGATAGAACACCAAATGCCGCTCGTCTAATGGTTGGAATTTGTGCTCAATATGCTTTAATTCTTCGAATAGGAAGTTTGGATCGCATCTAACCACCACTAAGGAGTTGATCTGCAAGAGAAGAACTTATCACTGCTTGTACAGCACGCCTAGTACAACTTATAATAATTGGCAGCTGCATCGGGTCCACGCAGGAGGGCTTACATGCGTGCAGACAGAAGCAGCGTTAGAATGTGCTAAAAACAAGGCCAGAAATAGAACTAGCTGAGAAATAGGCAAAACGAAGGACCCGCATGGTGTGGTGGTGAACGCGTTACTTCCCGTAAAGGACAATAGCACTTCGTTCCCCACTGCAAACACCTGCGATCCGGAGCTTTGCAAAAATCTGAGCATTGTTGTGGTTATAGTCAAATATATCGTTATTCTTTTCGATAAAATCAAAGACGACGAACAATGCGCTATATGAAATAGGTTAAAGAATTTGACTACACATATGTCAAAAAATGTTTGTTCATGAGAAATCTGTAACGAGGTAAATACGTGGAACCGAATAATTCTCTGCTTCCAGAGTTCTGTTCATACGTGTACCTTGGTCACTCAATCAACATGGAGATCAATATAAAGAAGAAATTATTCAGAAGAAGGAAGGCAACATTGGCCGCTTCCGCAGCTCTCAAAAGAGCCGCCCACCAAGTCACTGACTCGAAACACCGAGCTCACATTTTTAACTCAACAGTCCTTCCAGCGCTCTATTAAGCAGCACAGACGTGGACTAACAACTTTATCCACGTCAAAAATTCTGCGCACCATTCAGCGCGCATCACTCACAGAACGCATGGACGGTGTCATTTGCGTTTTTGAATTGAACCAACACAGACAACATCTAGCCAAAATCCTAAGCTCACATCTTCGAAGTATGCTCGACTAAGGACATTACACATCAATGACGAAAGGTAACTGGCCAGGTCAATTAGTCAAAACAGCAAACGACAGAATCACGAAAAGAACTGTAGTGTTGACAGCAAGATTATGTAAGCATCTCCTTTTGTGACCACCCACACAATGGCCCGACGTGTTCTTGGCTAAAATCAATAAGCTGCATGCACAGTGGAAACGTTTTACATGTAGTAGTCGTACATGTCACCACTGTTGAGGTAGACAACAACAATGACGGTAGTTCAACAAAGCTGCGAAGCAGCAATATGCTGGGGCTTCTACTACTAAGGAAAACGGACCATTCTAGCGTCAACGTAATGCTGGAACATCAACTTTGCAGAAGAAACAAGTTGGAGAGGGTTGGAGAGTTATAGGTACAAATCCACTTGCATTTATTCCAAGTTGATACAGAACATAAGCCATAAACTCCTCACTGAGCTAATCCAGATATTAAAATAAGGCTACGTTATGTGAGCTCCAGAACTGTCCTAGAATTTTTCCGAAGTACAAACACTATATTTCGAAGAAGGGAAAAATATTTCCGCATAATCTTTTATAGTGTCGGCAAATGTTAATGACGAAATGAATAAACGTTTCACAAAAAGTGAAAGGAATGCAGAAAAGATCATTGAACTTTGAGCTCATACTATTGGAATCGAAGGTCACTGATAATTCAGGAACATAATAGGCACTGTATGAGCAGCAGTGCTCACTATGAACTTAGCTTAATTAGTTAGGAGTTTGAAATTCACCGGAATTCGTCCTTGTCAAAAAATCTCGAGCTAGCCATACCAGCCCTGGGAACTGCCAACTCACATTTTAACATGGAAAATTATTGGAGAAGATGTTAGACAGAGGGGTCATAGTGACCAACGGTGCAGTAAGAAAGAATATTTACAACCCGACTCCTATTTTTCCTTAGCCAGAGACCCATTTAACCCCATATCACGTTAGCGAGGGTAGATTCACCTCATTGACTCTTCCTTTCAATGTTTGACACTTTATCTTGTCGGTGAGGACTCAGCACACCACTCAGTCCAAACAGTATTAGAATCCATCATTCGAGGAATCTACTTTCAGCTATCATTTACTTGAATACTACAATGCTTAGACAGCCTCTCTTTGCTGGTTGTGCTCGCCTCATCATAATTTCCATAGCTACGGAGTCTTTCTGGTTTAGCCACTGTGGTCCCTAGCATCCCAAGGTCAGCCTGGCCAAAGTCTGCCTCATGTCGTCAAGACGACAAGCAGTCGCAGTCCTTGTGAATTAAAGTGAGAATTGCCACCATGCGAACAGTTCGATGCCATGGTTGGTGGATTCTGGTATTAGTTCACTCTCAGCTGGGTTCCCTGATGGAAACACCGGGGCTCCTCAGCATGAGAGATCCTGCTGGAGGGATGAATCTCCCCGCTGTACATGGCAGGCTGACACCCAGGAATCTCCCAGCTTCGATAAGGCGGTAAAATGTTAGGAGGTCATTTATCATTAGCACCCAAAATTTAGCAAGGTCGCTAATAAATGAGAAATTAGTAGCACTGCGCTGTTGCATGAAAAGCAAGACTTACGAGATATCGATTATTGTCCAGTTCCCAGCTTCTTGTGTTTACATCGTCTTCACAAATCATCACCAATAATATTGCCAGAGTAGTGCACGTATGATAGCCACGATTCCATTAAATTGCCAAAGCTGTTGAGATAGAGGTTTGACACTGCGATATCACTTAACCAAAAATGGTTTACAGTTAAGAAAGTCATGCGAGAACTGAAATAGTTGAAGCAGTGAAAGCATACACAGGAAGCTGCAGTGCAGCAACTATTGTTGTACTGCCATCGTTTGAGCATCCTTTCGAGAACGTGGTGCATGGGCTTCTGAGAAAACCGATTTGGTGGAGGAAGCTTAATGTTCCGACATCTGTCAGTGATGAAAACCAACGGACCATGCTCCATGGGCCACGACGTTGCGAACTAGGCGGAGCAAATAAGTCCTGTCCAAAACTACCCAATTGCAGCGGCTAAAGGTATGGTTCCCTTGTGTATTAATACGAATGACATACATCCTTTGCCAAGCTTTCACAGATATCCTGCATGAAAGTTGCGCTTTGCATCTCGTTAGAAAGCCTACTAGTAGCTCTTCTGCTTCACATACGCGGATGAAGACTGGCACCATCCTTGAAAATCGACGATAAACAGCAGCGCAGCTGGATCAGATGATTTTTTATGAACAGGGTTTCGACTGCATTAAAGTTATCACAAGTACCTAGAGATGACTGCCTATAAAAAAAAGGCATTTTTCTTGGACAAAGGATAAATGACAAAGCTCTCGGCATTGCACAATCCCTGAGAGATGCGTCATGTATTCAACTTCATTAAGGACCGTTGGCGGTGATTGAATGCACATCTGGCTTTTACAATGACTCGCAGTGGCTTACCGATGTATTGAGTCAGTGCTTTTCCAAAAGGGACATGTCTGGCATCAAAATGCCGACCCGGGAGGATGGAGGGCTTGGAGGACCTGGGGCACGGAGATCGATCTTTTGTGTATCACAGGGAATTTTTGATCATTATGCTACACGCGCCCGGTTTTCTAGGAAATCTTGCAAATTTAAGGCGAATTCTTGGATTTACCTATAATCCAGTTGGATCACATTAGTAGAATAACTATGAAGACTGCTTTTTCGGAGGACTGGAACATTTTTGACGATCTGAATTTATGTGGTTCAACATTTTTTCAGGCACTTTGGCGAGTATATGTCATCAGCTAAGGATCGTTTTAGGCATACTTGTTATTTACCAAGAAAACAGTTTGACGAGAAAAGCTTTTTTGCTATTATAATTGACACAAGCTCATATTAAGACGAGTTCCTCCTTCTCATTGAGTTCCGTGATAATTCCCATGCTTGATGCATGGACAGTGTTTCAGCGGACGTAAATTCATGGGAACTTGGCAACTTCTTGATTAATGTGCAAATAAAGTAACACAAAAGGCTGTTATTGATGAGGAAGGCAATTTTCTTCTCAGCCCTGGGTAAACACAATGGCCGATATGGCCCATATATGACCCTTGCTGCCCTCTGAAAAAAGTAGGAGGCACTCAGCACGAGCGACAATGAAAATAAAGGACCGTTGCAAATCTGATGACAAGTGCAGAATTTAAAGGCCAAGATAAAAGGCGTTTGTGAAGCACTCATCTAGCAACGTGAAGAGCCTAGAGACTTCATGACGCTTACTAAACTTCAAGTTTTAAACATTGGAAACAATTTTTTACCCGTAAAATGGAGTATTCGCAATCTTTGACGTTTCTATTCTTATTGCCTTATGGTTTTATAAGTGTAAATTGTTTTGGATGCAAATATACAATTGTGCACTTATTCAAATGCACTCGTTTGCCGTGTACGAACACCCAAGTGCATGGAAACGTGGATACCAAGCTAGCTGAAAATGTGCTTCATTTTGTGTAGTACTTCTCTGGACAATGCCAAAGGATCTCTACGGAAACAACGGGTGCTCACAGTTACATCATAAAATCACGTAATAACTTTCTCATTTAGCTAATTTGTCAGTAACAGATATAATTGCAGACTAGGTAGAAATGAAGAATCGTTTAATAACTATATTATTATGCGCTATAAACCATTGTCTGTTCAGGATTTTCTTTATCATTCCCAGCTTGCTTTCATGTTCTGATGGGCTGTTGCGTTTCATCGGAAGGAAGTGCAGATTCTGAGCAGCGGCGTAAACAACAACGACAGTCGTAAGTGTTAACAGTTTTAGACTCACACGAGCACGTAGTACGCTCTTGGATCTCATTCATGTTCTCAATGCGTACCATGGTTATTCATATTATATTTTGTTTTTCACTATTCTTTAAACTTTTTCTATGTAGTGTGACGAAAAAACTCTTGCCCCTATTCAACCGAGTTAATCGCCTTGCCTAACACGTCCTTTGACATTGATTGTAATAATGTTGTAGAATGGTGATATTTTGGTTGTGAAATTTTTATACAGCTCACGAAGAATCTTCACATACTGAGTAGGGAGTCGTTGACTGTCTAGGGCTTCCATGAATACTACTATCCCAATTGAGTCAAAGACCTTCCTTGAATCTGTGAAAGTGAGACAGAGTGGTCTCTCGGAATACCTCATTGAGTCCTGTTATCGTGGATGGTCCACAGCACTGAATCCTTCTCGAAACCCTGCTTTCTCACATGGCTGTCTTTCGCCCAGTTTTCTGACAATCCTGTTTAGGACGACTCGAGTGAAAAGTTTGTAGACACAGACAATACGGAGACTAGGCGATAGTTGCAGGCATCACGGATGCCACACTTGGCAATAGCACGGTCTTGCAAGTCTTTCACTGACTAGATACCATGCATTCAGGCAGGTCACGTGTGTAAAGTGATCTAGTCTTCTATCGAGCACTTAGGTGCAAGAGCTTGTAGCCTGCCTACCCAACGCTGTCATACTGAGAGCCTTTTCATTGTCACTGGAATGAGGCCCACTTATTTCACTGTGTTTAGTGTTTGATACCCATTACAACTTACTGAACCATTTGGGCTGGATATACTCATGAGTAGTTTGCTAGTGTCTTTCGGAGTAGAAGCGGGACTTTATCTATTCGTGGCAACTCCTAACCACCTCCTATTAATTTCACAGTTTTTGATCACAGGCTTTTGGCCCAATTGACTTGCGCGATACAGGTCCCCTAAACTGGAAGACATTCACACACATATCCATGAATACGTCATTCTAAGCACAGAAGATACATGCCTATTAGCCCAACAGAATCACAGAGTTCATCCCGTGTATCCACCTACTTCTCAGGGAAGCATAAAGCCGCTTTTGGTCCAGAATTAACCTCCTATCGGCCATCTGAGGAGGCGCTACGTTGTAAATGGACTAACATGCGGGAGATCCCTCGTGGAAGAGATGCATGGCTGATCCTCATGTATGATAATAAATCTCTCACGTCAGACACCAAGCTTTGAAAACCAAACCAAATTGTATAAGTGTAATAGAAACATCTTAACCACATCCACTTTTAATTCTCTTAATGTAAAGAACAAATTCGCCTGAAACAATGTTTGTTGTGAATTACTGAGCCCAAGGTAAGTGGGGAAAAAACGGAATGGCTTTTCGAATACTATCCCCGAAGGAACAGAGGAAACTGTCCGCTGAATAAAAAGTCTAGGAGGTGGACTGTGTGCGGAAAACAAGCAGCCAGGAACAATATAAATCAATCTGGTTTGCATCATTCACTCTGCATACAAAGAACTTTTAAGCAATCTATAAACAGAGATGACATAATAAACATTTCGCTATCTTTAAAAAAGCCACGGGAAAGTATTTTTAAAATTTCGGCTATTTTGGACCTCATAGCTTAGTATGTTGGAAACTCAGGCACTCCAGGAGCAAATACAAAGTAGATGTCCTTCTTAGAAGAGAAGATTAAACATGCCGCTAAATTCAACTCTATCTATCAATCTGTAACGTTTTCAAACAATACACTCTTCCCAACATCACAGAGGCTTTGATGTTTCATATACATAAAAATCTCCCACTCTAACAACGTCGCCGAAAACCTCTTCGATCGCCCCGTAATTCCCCAAATGATTGAATAAGTTACAATTCATTAGTGATAGGCTTCGTAAGTAAAGAGAAAGGGTCGAGTTTCACACACAAACATTCACATATGCTTGAGATCAATGAAACTGAACCCTTCTAATGCCCGAAAAAATAACTGTGTTGAAGCACAGTGATACGTACGCATTCTTTGCACTTTCGGAGGAATAGCTAAGTACCCATTTCAGTAGCAAAATTCCCAAAGAGGTACGAACAAAAGTCGCACGAAAACGGTCTTTTGGAAGATATGATTGGTCAGATCAGCATTCAAACGGCCATGCTAAGCAGAAAATCTATGTTAGAAATATAACAATCTAATACAATACGCATAGCAAAAAACTACTTGAGACTGCATTGAAAGCAACGTACACGGTACTACGCTGAACCAAATGTGCACTAGGGTTAATAATATACTATACTCGCTTAGATGCTTGGACATCGCGTTTTCACCGGTAGGACGGTTTTCACTCCAACAAAATTTTCATATCTTTCGTTCTCGTGTTAGCGTCATCCATAGGGATGCCCTGCTTGGAACAAATTGCATTCTCTCAGAGTCCACCACGCAAACTTTTTTGCTGAGCCGACATCCCATCTGTGTTCTTATTATTTACGTGACCAGTCTACATGTGTTTCGTTATTCGATGTATATTCTTTAGGATCTCGAGGAAGGAATAGGTCTCTAAGATTTGAGATGTGCATTCAGAATAGGCGTTGCGGATGCCAGCTATATTTTAGAAGAGATAGTTCAATCGCTCTGTGAGTGGTGTGCAGTACTCTTGGCAGAGTTGAGGTATCAACCCACATCTCTGCAACATAACAGAGCGCTGAGAGGGCCGTTGAAACGAAGAGGTAACCTCGGACTTTCGGATCTTCTAGTTGGTCGGTGATCATTTTGAGTGGCTCGAATGAGGCCATGGTGCCCTCCTTATAATAATTCCTTTTTTATGCTGCTCTTCATGTTCACTGTTCTCCCAAAGTACACGCACTTCTATTTGTTCACCTTTGCACCACGGGGACTTTTCCTAGTCCTAGCTGACATGCAATCCAATCCTATTTAACCCCACATTCGTGGAGCTCATTCGAATCTACTTCACTCGCACTCTTCGAAAAGATGACGATGTGATCCGCAAAACGAAGATTAGATAAGAATTTCTCACCAGTACGTATACCTTTCACGTCCCAATCGAGTGACTTCATTCTCCAGCGCAGCGTTGCAGTAAAAAGCTTTAGCAATTTTGGATCGCCTTCTCGAACCCATTTTCCCATGGGTATGGTAAGGAAGGAGTCAATGAAAAAACTGTATATTTGTGCTGCTGTTCCGATAACAGTATACGACTATTCCTTTGTAGGACGGGCCCACTCCTTTCTCGACTAGAGATGACAGCACTGTATTCGTTTCGATGCTTTAAAATATTTTTCACAGTTGATATAGGTCAGGACAAGAAGTAGGTGGTACTCCTAACAGATTCTATGATCCCTGATACGGTTTAGATGTGATCTAATACCTTATGTACAGAGGATACCATATAGTTGACCCCAAAAGCCTATTCATTACAAGAGCTAACAATTGAAACACTCAATCCTTGCTCGAAATTAAGAAATTTTCACAACATCAGTTTGTGTTTCAGATCAGTAGGTGTTGGAATGGGTGTGGCAATAATGATACAACAAGCCGGTGCTTTAGTAGGAGCACCTAGCCCCGTACCCGACCTTTCTTCCATAAGCGCGCAGATACGCAAGGCCAAGGTAACAGTCCTTCAGACTAAGCAAATCAGGTGATTAATTTCTAATTTGTTTCCAATCGCGTTTTAACGCGATTGAAAATAAGTAAAATCTTTCAAATGACTCAACCATACATTTCTCTCTAAAAAAAAGGGCTTCCTTTTTTTTCCATAATATAGACACCAATTGCAGGCGGAAGGGCGGACAGTGACAATGGTGAACGGCGCGCTCTACTTTGATTACCAACTTGTGGCTAGGATTCCTCCGCACATCGATATCCATGTTTAGTACAACCCACAATACTCAATATGAATGGATGTCAGTGTCAGATGATACATAGATACTGTGATAAGAATCCCGCATTCGTTAACTTGGACGACGGTACGTATTAATTTGCGTTGTATTGGTCTACTATTTATTTGTACCGATAGTTCACTTTTGAATTGTACAACGTAAGGGCGTGATAGTGAAGGCGTGTAATAAGAGCCTATATCACACGATACATGTTTTAGATGCAACGCAAACAACGTAAAATAGCGCCATCTACTTTGTTAATCGTCGAAACTACCAGATTCAAATGACTCATCGCATATAGATGCATCAGTTTCTTTGTTGCTTCACTATTTGTCTTATCTCCCTTTGAACCACTAAATACATTACATTTAGCTGGTCGAAATTGTGGCACTAGGTCTAGAAATGCCAGCGCTCTAAAAACTGCTCGAGATTCTGCCCAATAACTCAATGCCAACCATTTCATAATCATTTTTCATACTTCGATATTGGAAAGGTTAAAAACTGGGCGC
>MQTX01000419.1:31540-41732 GCA_009735665.1 Angiostrongylus cantonensis | reverse complement strand
ATATATATATATATCTGCATATGTCCGACAATTGCTTTCTGAGCAAATAACAAAGTATGGAGGGTACTAGTATGAAGTGAAGGATATCAGAAGATATTTATGAAGATAAATCGATGTTTTTCATCAATAAGCAGACACGAGGTTGTTATTATAGAATTTATTACGATACAACAGCTGGCGTTTCGGCGGTTTCACCTTCTTCAGAGCATAGAAAGGTCAAATTGAGATGCGATCTACTCAGCCAAACACTTTCATAGCCCAAGTAGATAAAACTTAAGAAAAAAATTTGCATTCGCATAAGAAACAGCTTCATTTAAACACCTACCCTTTATTTGTTGTAAGCATCTATGTTCGTTGGTGGATAGCGGCCGAACATGGGCGAGGACTGTGTCAGGTCATTGGATTAGCTTGAGGTACGGCGCCAGGGACAGTAACTCCCAGATAGAGATAAAATGTGAGTGGAACAATGCTTCGAGCACTCTTGTTGAGTAATTAAAGTCTGCTAGAGTACTCTCTTTCGAATAAAATAAGACAGACGGCAATAGAGCTGGAAAGCATACAGGTCTAAGAGCTCTTGCCATTATGAATCCTTGTTTCGGAACTAGGAGGAACATAACGGAGAAGATTTTGAAGCACGAGTCTCTATCCTCACGAAGGAATCGAAAACATCGGCGCGTAAAACTCTTGAAGCGTTCTGGATCCAAAAATTCCCAAATGAAAAGCAAGGAGGAATGTCTCGGCACCACGCGTGACCTGGAACCATACCTCAGATTAATCCAATGGCCCGACACAGACACAATCCTCGCCCTTCTATTACTCTGTGCGGCTGCTAACCGACTAACGTAGATACAACAAATAAACGGTAGGTGTTTAAATGAAGCTGTTTCTTGTGCGAATGCAAATTTATTTGTTATGCTTTATCTGCTAGGGTTATGAAAGTGTTTGGCTGAGTAGATCGCATCTCAATTTGACCTTTCCAGGCTCTGAAGAAGGCGAAACCGCCGAAACGTCAGCTGTTGTATCCTAATAAATTCTATAACAACAACCTCGTGTCTGCTTATTGAAGAAAAACATAGTATTTCCAATCAATGCCGAGGTTAACAGAAAGTCGGTCTTGGGTATTATTTAGGAAGAATTTCTCTACCATGTTGTCAAGTAGTTCTCAGTCAATGACATCGATAAGGAAAAGTTTATTTAAGATAAAGTGATCGACGTTAATCTACTCGTCAGGGATGCACTGGGCATCGTAGGGTGCTCGAATGCACCTAGGATGCCCAATTTAATGACTTGCGAGGATTTATTCAGCGTCATCCATTCTCTAGAAGACTAGTACAAATTTAGAAAACCCGAAGGGAGAGGGAACTGGGTTAACCCGAGGCGTCGCATGAATCTAACCACCATATGCATCACACTTAGATATAACATTGCTTCACATGATATCACCCCCTTAAGACGACAAAAATTTCACGTTTTAAAAATGTGTCCAATGATTTCTACAACATTTGAAGTATGTCTTCATGAACCATGCTGCTCTCATGTAGAATTTCTACACAAGATATAGTGATTGCTCACATCAAGGTGAAGTGAAAGTAAGTTTAGCATAGAATAATTTTTGCTCGTTTTCTTCCGCGCTAGATGTGGTATTCCAAGCCATACAAGGGATATTTGTTGAATCTCAGAAAACGGAAATCTACACAAGAAAACTGGAGAATTATGGACGTCTGGAATGATTGCAGAATTACAAAGTACATCAAATGAAACATTACATGAAATGTTGACTTAAAACGGCAACCACAAAGGTTCAATCCGTTTCTTTGTTCGAGAGACGCTACTTAGGGAACTGAGAATGGAATAAATACTCCATATCGCTCTTTTCATTTCTTTTCATTTCAACTCACCTCTCACGTTCAATGTTTCAAACACCAGCTTCTTATCTTAAACTTCGGTATGATTAACTAACAAAGATCCTTTAATTGATAAGCTAATGCTAAGTTGACAAGGAAAAACACTATTCGGCTAACGCTTCGGCTTCTTCCATTCTCAGAGCAGCATCTGAACTGATCAGAAGAGCCGAGCATGATTGGAAGAACTGTAGACAATTGATTCGGACCAACCCGGCTCTGAGGAAGGCGAACACGACGAAACGATAGTCGAGCAGTTTTTCGTTATGCGTTTTTCGTTTTTCTTGTGTTAGCTTATCAGTGAAAGAATACATATCTGAATTCGTTTCAACTCATTAACAAGATTTCATTGAACTACTAGCTAACCTTTAATTTTACTATTCTTAACACATCGATGAGCTTCGCAAGCATCTTCTCTACGAGACTCGTAGTTCTCAATTAAATGATTTCGCCGGACAAACATAGCTACCCTAAATTTGAGCAGCTATGTCTCTAGTTAAATTACAAACCAATAACAATATAGCGAGATTAACTGTAATGCCAGAAAGACGAGAACAGAAATACTTCAATGCTTCAATGGTGCGGCATGATGAGTTGGATGAGTACAGCTGGGAGTAATCGACCTGTAAGCTGGAAGAAACAAAGAGGAAATCACGGCGATTTAAGAAATAGATGGTCACTGTTATACATTATGTAAAGTAGGCATATGTTACATTGCTATAACTCAGCTAGTTCTTCTCCTACTGCTTTGAGGTTATCGTACAGACACACTACAGAGAGGATTCACCTTCTAGAAACATAAAATAGCCGCTACTTGTTACTCGGTACCTGAACCGCCCGACCTCTCTGGTTGTATGGAGCCCACCATAATCATTATGCTTCGGAGATTTGCTGGCTAAGCCATCGTGGTTCCCCGAAATCCCGAGGTCAACCTGGCCAAGGTCTGCCCCAGGTCTTTACTACCACAGGCAGTCGCAGCCCTTTTGGATCAGAGGAAGATTTGCCACCACGCTACTTTGACACCAGGACATTGGCGGATTCTGGTGTTGGTTCACTCATAGCTAGGTTTCCTGATGAAAACGCCGAACTTCTTCCCAGCTTGGGAGAACCTGCCAAGGGATGAATTCCCCTCTGTACATCGCAGTGCGACACACAGGAACACCTCCCAGCCAGATGAGGCGTCAAACCGCTGGAAGGATAGTCGTTACTAACCACTTCAAAACTAGTACAAGTGTATGCAAAGATAAAGAGTTCATTCTTTATCCACTGCAGCTTAGCTGTGCACAGATTTAAAGAAGAAAGGATAATGCTCTCGGCGTTGATCAATCCGTGAGGGATGCACCATGCATTCGACTTCATCAAACATCGCTGGAGGAGATTGAATGCATGTCTGGCCTTCACAATGACTTGCGGTGGCCTACCGATGTATAGATCCAGTGCCGCTAACTCTTCAGACAAACTTGGTACCAATCTGCCGACCCTGGAGGGATAGGGGTCTTAGTGAGCCTAGAGCGTGGAAATCCACCCTATGTTTATTGTAGAGCGCCTCCAACCAGTGCGTCACACGTGCCATCGTAAAAAGACTAAATAGCGATTCTAGTTACAACCCCAAGGTTCATACAACAAAAGATTTGTACAAATCTTCCTACAATACCTACGGTCCCCCTTCCTACGTTACCTATGGTATATAGCATACCCAATAATATGAATATAACATTCAGCATACTTGTGAACAGCTCATAAAGAGCAGTTTAAGCAAAGGCAAGTGAGAGGTACCAAAAGAACGTATTTCATCAAGACCTCCGTTATGTCATCTTTATCTTTTATGTTACCTTTTTTTGAAAGACATGATCATGTCGAGAGGTTTCGGAGAAAAAAAATTGTCTAATGAGACTACTCTCTATCTCAGAGTACTTCCTTTATCTTAATATTACAGTATACATGCATGTATCGGAAAATACATTTTTATTTCTAAACTTCCCTAGACAGATAATACCATGACATCTTCAGACTCTTCCACTTTTCAAACGTATAGGCGATGCCCGATGAAAAATTCTGCCAGGGCCCAGAATGCGTTCTTCTATAACTGGATCCGGATAATACGAAATTCGGCTTTTAGCAGAAACAATCTGTAAAGACAGACTTTTCACCTCAATTAAAATGTAGTCATTTAGACTCAAACATGCAGAAGTTCTACGTTTCCACAGCACTTTCGCTTTGCAACGTTACCTAAAGGTAAATCAACAAATTAAAAGGTAAATGCG
Source organism: Angiostrongylus cantonensis (assembly GCA_009735665.1). Taxonomy (NCBI): domain Eukaryota; kingdom Metazoa; phylum Nematoda; class Chromadorea; order Rhabditida; family Metastrongylidae; genus Angiostrongylus; species Angiostrongylus cantonensis. The sequence continues at coordinate 37,567 of MQTX01000419.1, read as the reverse complement.
TGTTACTTCTTTTGCTAGAGGCGTTCAGAGAAAAAAAAATCACTGTTAGTACAACTGTCACTTCAAATGCAGAATGTGTGAAATGGTACGGCAACAACGTACGAAATTAAGCATGTTACACAAGAATCATTAAAGTAACATTTTATGAGCAACAGGTTACGTCATAAATTGTCAATGGACGTGCCTAAGAAAGACTCGCCTTGAACAGAGGCATTGTCTTAGGCTTCAAAATATTCCCGTAATTGTATACTGTTTAAAAAGATGAATAAAATAACTATTATTCCACTTAGGCATTTAACGAAGTAAGTTTAACAAATCAAGCTTCATAGCGCCATGAAAATAAAAAAGAAAAATTAACATTTAAAGACTTCGACAAGACTTGTGACATTATAGCTGGGTAATCTTCAAGTTTTAAAGTTTTTGTCTACCCTAACTTTCAAATAAAGTCCACATCGATGAATTAAAATAATGCCACTCCACTACAATGGCTAAAAATGGAACTATTTAAAATTTTAAGAGACCTAACCTTCCCACTGGTGTACATCACTCGACCTGGATTTACGGGATCTACCAGTTCTGAGAGAGAATCTGCCTGAAAAATGAACAAAAAGTATTCTAAAATTATTTATTGCTTCTGCATTTAAAATAAAAACCAAGAAATCGGAAACAAGTTTCCCCACAGGGCAAAGGCCTTGGAAGAAGAGAGAATACAGTTCAATTGCTTACGTCCGACAGACAAGGACCACCAATCTCGTATTTCACCTTCGAAATTATAACGAGCTCGAAGTAAACCAACCTGTTCTTTCGTCATACAAGGATTACGGTTTGAATTGACGACCCCTTCTGGAGCACGATGTAATTTTTCGCAATATCCTTCCATTAAGTGCACCCTCAAATCCGTACAGAAAAATGAACCTGCACCACATAAGGAACAACGTAGACGCATCACTCGAATATGGGTTACCATGTGTCGTCGGCCTTCCTTCAGAGTAAAAAAGATCTATGAAATTCGAATAAATATAAAACTAACATGAATCACGTGGTACTTTCCTCCTATTAAACTAAAGCAGTGAAAATGACAGTTAAGCAAAAAGACCTCGGTTATTTTTAAGAACAACAAACATTTCATCTCAGAGTAAACAATAAAAGTGGTGCTCTACCGATAAGTCGTCAAACCTTGAGAAAATAGACCTAGAAAAAGACTTTCCAGGAAAAGAGACCGACGTTAAAGAGCGTGTTCTACTTTCGAATGTGGACGTAATCCCAAGGAGCGAAACAATTGCGGTTATCGATTTGTATTCCTAGTTTGGAAACTAGTGACATAAAAATATTGGCAATCTTCTTCACTACCTCAACAGCTTAAGCTGTTCAAAATAGTGAAACGCAAAGCACATACATCCACAGCATTGCTGAGATATTTGCAAAATTCTGGATCGCAGGTGTCTATGGTGGGAAACGAACGCGCTATTGACCTTTCCGGGGAGTAACGCGTTCACCACCACACCATGCGGGTCCTTCGCCTTGTTTGTCTCTCAGCTAGTTCTATGGATCAATGCCATCACCAATCACCCGTCGACGAGATTGATCTGGGGAGCCCGGAGCGGCAGTGAACCCAGTTAAGATGAGGTTGTAGCTGAGATCACGTTTTACTCTTTCTATTTTCTGCCTATTACAATTTTTCACGGCAGTTTATCATGCGAGACACTAACAACGCTGGACGGTTTGTTCATGCTTTCTCTGCACTCATATCTCGTAAGTTTTTCGAACCGTTTGCGATGCATTGATGCTGAATTCTTTGAAGTAGATTTGTTGAAATTGCTGTTCTACTTATTTGATACTTAATAATTGAATAGCCCTTCCTCACTGGTTGTGTGGGCACAGCACAACTCCTATTTTTTCGGAGTTTTTCTGATTTAGCCATCGTGGTTCTCTGGCGTCCTGAGGACAGCCTAGTCAAAGTCTGCCCCAGGTCGTCACCAACATAGGAAGTCGCAGACATTGTGGATCAGAGACAGATTTGCCACTTTGCGAGCAGTTCGATACCAGGACAGTGTTGGATTTTGTTATTGGTTTACTCTTAGGTGGGGTTCCGCTGGGAACGACGTACACGTTCTCAGCTTAAGAGACCCTACCGGGAGATGAATCGCCTCGCTGTACCTCGCAGCCCGACATGCAGGAACACCTCCCAGCCACCATGAGACGGTAAACCGTTAAGAGGGAATTGTAGTAACAAAGAATGAATCCCAAAGTAACGTTGTCTTGTGAGAACTAGAGTGAAAAGTTTACAAGTAATAACTATGTATAGAAAATTAAAAACTTACTTTAAGATTGGGGACCACTTCATTACATTGCGAACAAACATGTTTTCCGTCAGGTTCATTGGGATCAAGTTGTTTCAGCGATGAAAAGAACAAATGTTTTTGCGCGCCGGAGAGATACACTGGAACCATGGCTAAATCGTTCACTTTTCCTGGCCTTCCATTCTTCGAAACGATCTTAAACACAACGACAATTCTAACAACTACATTTTCGTGCTTAAACAAAGAAAAGCAATGACTTGTCTTTAACATTCTCGTAATAAGTGACACCTACAGGTGACATAATGGTTCAACAGAAGTGGTCAGTAAACCACCTACAAAATTCATCTTCTTTCCGGTAGTTCATTTTGACATATAGGACTATTTTCCTATACTTTTTGTTACCACAAACTGCTTATAGAATACAGATGTGTAAGGCGGTAGTTGGGCAAAGCTCTATTCTGCATTCATAAATATACAAGAAACTGTTTTGTGAACTTCATAAACCAGAAATGTGGGTACTAGTAGAGTATTAACGCAATTCTAACTGCTATAGTCACCGTGTAGAAGATTAGGACAAGAAATAAGGAAACGTAGATCCACAAGTTTCAAAACATTTCTAAACATTAGCAGTAATGCTCTTGTATGATAGACCACAATGAAACATAGTAAGTAGCACCACATCACAACTTAACGAAGAAATCTAGCTATCGAGAAGCTATTCTTTATTTTATTTCCAAAAAACCACGTAGCCCACAAAGGATAAAGGATAGAGCTCTCGGCGTTCATCAATCCCGTAGGGACGCACCATGCATTCGACTTCATTCAGCATCGTTTTATGAGGTGATTGAATGCATATCTGGCCTCTACAATGACTCGCGGTGGCATACCGATGCATCGAGCCAGTGCTGCTATCCTCCTAGACAAGTGTGGTACCAATTCGCCGACCTCGGAGGGGTCGAAGGCTTGGTGGGCTAGGAGCGCGGGAATAGATCCCATGTGTATCGCAAGGCGCCCCGGCTCCTGCACAACACGCGCCCAGTTAGCCCATGAACAGTGAAGACTAGGGGTCATCTAGTAGTCCGCAACAAACACGACATGAGGCGTCGTCTCCACAGTGTTAAGAAATTCCGGAACGAAGCAACAACGTACCGTTACGCTATCCTCTGCATCATCACTAAGGGCATTCAGATTTTGCTTCCGTCGTCTGGATGGAGTGCCCGAGAGATCCATCGTATTTGGCGTCGATCGCCGCGTATGAGTTGATACATTCCTGAAAGAAACGTATTTCTAGAGCATTCTTCTATCCATGCAATTAAATGGCAGATATGATTGAATAAACCACGTACCTGCTTACGATTTACATGGTACATAACCTATAAGAATTTATCACAAAACTGAGATATTTGGTCCTGAATTTTCACTCTAATAGTTAAAGCTGTCTGTCTAGTGTTTTCAATCAATGATATTCTCACTCGTGATAGTTAACTTTTCAAATCAGCCTTCATATATCTACTTGATATGAGCAATCAAGACAAATCGTCGCATGTTATGTAGTATCTCAATATGTGTCGCATAAGGGATTGAACCTGACCAAATGTGACAAGCTACTTTCACTGGATTCAGTACAAAAGGTCAAAGGATAAAGCTCTCGGGTGTTGATCAATACCAAAGGGATGCACCATGATTGGACTTTATTAAGCATCGTTTGGAGATTACTGAATGCACATCTGGCCTTTAGAATGACTCGCGGTGGCCTACCGATGTATCGAGCCAGTGCTACTATCCTCCCAGATAAGTCTGTAACCAATTTGCCGATCCCGGAGGGATGGAGGACTTGGTGGACCAGGGGTGCGGTAATCGATTCCACGTGTATTGCAGTGCACCTACGGCCACTGCGCCGTACGCGCCCATCGGATTTAGTAATGGTGCTTAATTTCTACTGCACTGCTGACTCACAGATTTCGTATACAAGCAAGCATACGAATGCATACGTGCAAGAAAGCGTTGTGACCTGTGGATCCGGGAAAAATTCGAAATTTACACGCTACACAGAACTCAGTAGGTCGATCAACTAGTCGCAAGGATGACTACTGTCCATACAAAACACTATTAAAAAGTCAGACGGGTCTGGTCTAAGCTTCTTCGGAATTAACTCATAAAACACAATGCCGAGCCAGCAGAATAACAATCAAATGGAGGTTGCGCTTAGCTCCATAGTATTCTTTGCCAGAATAAACAACCAATCACCATGAAAGGACCAAGAAACCATATCTTGAATAGAATTTCCTAGTCCACAAGGACCTACATCGAAATATAGCAATTTATCATAATTAAATGAATATAAGCATATGTCAAAGGTTATTCATTTGATTCTCGTGATGTGATTGTCCTCTTAAAGTATGCAGTCAACAAAAGTTTAGTATTGATAATAGTCCAGGAATGTCGCTAAGTGTCGAAGTTTGATATCAAGTGGGAAGCTCAGCCTCAGTAGGCCCACCTAGAGTTGAAAGGCAGCAAACATTCCTAAAGCCCAAAACAGTTTGTGAGCAGCAGTGCGAACAACATGGGTGAATTACGGTTAACACGGATACATTTGGATTGTAAGCTCAAAAAAAAAACAGTTCATCACTTTCAACATAATTGCTATCTACAACGTATGGCCGTGAGGAAATCGCTGATTGAGGACCAAATTTCGGATTATAGAGGACATTACTGAGATCATAACAAAGCAAACATCTCCATAACACGTTAATGCTTCTTGCTCACGACTAATAACACCACAGCAGTCTCTTCCGACCCCACTCTTTAAGCTCTTCTAAAGGCCACATAGAACAAAAAGCTGCAAGAGATAGCCTTTCAACAAACCAAAGAGTGGTTATACCACAGAAGTCTGTGCTGATGTGTTTGAAGATTTAACAACCATCAAATATGCAAAAAAAAAAGCTCTACGATCTTCTGTTTCCATCACTCTAGAGAACGTGGTTCCACTGGGTTAATGTAAAATCCCTGCTAAACCGTCAAGACACAATCCTCAGAAGCATGGATGATACATAACGAAGAGGAAAACTGCGCATAAGAAGAGAAATCAGTTCGTAAGAAAAACCATGTGGTCCAGTAGAAAACAGATCAGGAAAGACGGTCCCTTTATTTCCTGACAATCACACGATAAATCTGTGAACTCAGACCGTGCAGTTAATGAGATAAAATAATGAGAAAAAAATAGTGCAGAAAAAGGTGGCGAAATCACAAAAATCTGATCAAATGATTGACAGCTGCACACATACAGAGCTTCAGTGAAATATAAATGGCATTGCCTCCCAATAGTTTGCATCCTCATCGTGGTTGGAAGCTAATCCTGGGTGCCCAGCTACGTTCTACAGCGAGGGAATTCCTCCAGCAGAATCCCCCAAGTCGAGGGGTTCCTGCATTTCTATCAGGTAACCTAGCTGAGAGTAAACCAATACCAGTATCCACCACCGTCCTGACAATAAACTAGTCGCATGGTGGCAAACCTCCCTCTGATCTACAAAGACGGCGATGCCTGTGGTGGTGACGATATGGAGTAGACTTAGCTAGGTTGACCTTGAAACACCAGGGAACCATAATGGCTAAATCATCAAAATCCCGAAAAAGTGGAAATTATGCTGGAGCCAGAACACCCAATGAAGACGGGTCATCCAAGTATCCAAGTAAATGATATACAAAATATGAACGTGGACTAAGTAGC
>MQTX01000419.1:0-27162 GCA_009735665.1 Angiostrongylus cantonensis | reverse complement strand
TATATATATATATATGTAAATGCTGATCGTTTCCATTTCAACCAATAAAATTCACTATAGCTTAGGATTTCACTAGGGAATTCCTTCCTGCTACTGGTTCCGGTATGAATACTTTGGAAAAAATTGCGTGAAAAACATAATAAAAAGGAACACATGAATTGAAGAGAAAACGATGCATATAGTTAAAAACTTCGTGGTGGTGTTCTGCTCTTCATTATATTATTACTATCATGTCATCAATATTTATTATATCACTGTTATCATATTATTATTTATACTAGCTCTTGGAACAACACTGCTGGACTAGCCGACCCAATATAATCCACCTTCTAGACACAAAGCTTTTGCAGCAATAAGCTTGGATAGCGCCAACCTTTTTTGAAATATTAAACAAAATAACCACATAATATAATCAGTTAATTGATTAACACAGAAGTGTTAAATGAGCAGATTTATCCCATTTCTAAAAAACTCTAAGCAATGAAGTTCACCTTACCTCTTGGTAAGTCTCTACAACAGTACAAACTAACAAACGCATAACCTGAAATACACATGTTTAGAATGAGAGATAAGCAATAAATCTGACCAGCGGGAACGACTGGCTCAATGAAACTCAATGAAGACCAGTGGGAAGCAAAGCATTTTTCAATAGCTCAAAAACGTGACCATGTGCTATTACTAAAGATCAGATGTGTGAAGACCTCAAAAATGGTAAACCAAAGAATTCTCTGAGAAATGCTAAAACATACTGCTGTAACATCTTCAAGAATCGAATTTTCACAAGCCATAGGTGCCAATGAACTCGTATCTTGTGAAACACAAGTAGATCCAGAACAATCTTTCGTTTTTACAAGCATCTGAAAATTGGTAACAAATTTCAACCTTCTTTTGTTAGTGGAACTCATTTCAGCCCAACACAAAACTTTTTGGCTGAGGCTAAAGACCACTAGGAAATACAAGCAATTTCTAAACCAATACAAATTAAATCACATACTGGGTTAAAAAAGCACACGCCGTTGATCAATCTCTAAGAGACGCGCTATGCATTCGATTTTATATACATCGTTAGAGGTGACTGAATGTATATTTGGCCTTTACAATGACTCGCAGTGGCCTACCGATGTATCGAGCCAGTGTTGTAATCCTCCCAGACAAGTCTGGTACCACTTTGCCGACCCCGGAGGGACAGAAGGCTTGGCGAGCCTGGGGCGCGGGAATCGACTCCGTTTGAACTGCAGGGCGTCTCCAACCATTGCGCCGCAAGCGCCCTATTCACAAACAGATAATCTGTATAACAATGTGAAGTAATTCTCAATGAGAGAAACCTACTTCGTCTTTAACAGACGATGTGTCGTCATCTCTATAACGAGCCGGGATTTTCCGTTTCCTACGTTCCTGAAAATAGATTTTGATTCATAACCATCGAAATATGAACGCTACAACATACATTAATTGACGAGATGCTTTTAAGGCAACATAGATCATGGTTCATTTCTCAAGAATCAAAAAGGAAATCCAACTGCCTCACAATAAAAGAGATTAGGATGAAAAATACCCGTGAATTCGTCATAGATTGTTGCTGACCATCTCCTTCTAAACGAATCAAAGAATGTCGAATTCTTCGACACTTCAGCTGTCGAGGGACACGTTCCCCAGATGAGGTGCCGTCATTCGAAGTCCGAATATTGCAGCACTCAACACTGTCGGTGGGAATTGGATTCAAGTTCACGTCCAGCTTTTCATCACTATCTTTGCTCTCCACTGATAAATTCAAATTGCCAACCTCTTGCGTATCCACTGGGTGCAACTAAAGTTAGCCGTTTGAACGGAATAAAAATGAACCACAATCCATAAAAAATAATACCACTCGCTTTTTGTTGGTCTCCAACAACTCTATCAACCTCAGGACTCAAACTTCGACAACGAATAACTCCATTAGTGCTTCTAGGTATCTGAAAAACAATACTGTTTAAATGTTAACTTCCTGTCCGTCTGAAACAAAAAAAGAAAGAAAGAACCTGCAAAACAAACGTAGTCCCTTCTTATTACATTTGGTTTTTCCTAATTCACAAGACATTGTATAAAAGCGACTTACCGTCCTGACTTTTTTTGCCTTCTTCTTGTTGATAACCTCATCTGCTTCCTTTCTACGTTGAGAAAGATGGTCCAACTTTATTTGTTTATGTTTTCTGTTCAGGTGCGAACAGAAAAATCCCCACCTAGGAATTTAGACAATTGAGAACTTCCCACATTAAATGAAAGAACAATCAAAAAGATTTCATAACCTACGTGGTGAACTTTTTGGAGCACATCAGACATGGTATCGCATTTGTGCTTTCTTCCTTTTGGGAGTGTTTTACGGACATATGGTAAGCTAAAGCCCAAACACTTCCAAACGGTGATATATCAGAGCACGAACTGTAGAGACACCGTCCTAGTGCTGGTTCTACGTCGTCGTGAAAATATGTCAACAAACGTTCAACGCATTCGACCTAGATGAATAAACGAATTTTCATCTAGAAAATTGGGTTTTAAGAAGTATGGCTCGCATGATGATGCACACACGTCTAGGTTACATGACTGCAATAACAACAGCTTTTTTTCTTCCGCTAAAAGTTGTTAGATACTTCAAAAGGATTTGGAGCAATAAATTAGAACAAGTCTACGGAACGCTAAGGCCTTCCCATGCTAAGGATTTATCAAGGAGGCTAGCCGTAGAAGAACACGAGTCACATAGCATACCTCTTCTTTCGAAATAACTCTCGTATTATCACCTTTCAAACGCATGCGAAGGCTCATTCCACGATACCTGGAACTATTTGAGCACAGCTTACACTGTACCGAACTAACAAAGCGGAATTCTTAAAACAACTGTCGTACCTACTAGGATACGCTTGCGGTTGTAACAGAAGAACTCTGTCCGGTGGTAGCTTCTCAGCGATATTATCGCTTGGTGGGATATGAATCTGTAGACGAACGAATTCTATGTCAAAAAAGTAGAAGATAACTACTTAAAGTCATGAGAATATTTCTAAAGAAAGTAAAATCTAATGATGATGTTTGATTGAGTGACCAGCAACATGGAGTGCTTACATTACAATAGAACTCTTAGAAGTCAACAGAACTCTGGACTTCGAAACAGTCTGGCACATAAGGGTCTAAACAAGAATCTTACTCGAGTCAATCCATCTGGACCCACTATTGCCACCACATTCCTTCGGGAACTGGGCAACGTATGGACGAAAGCACTCACTTGGTTCTAAAACAATGAGAAAATCTCGACCCAGAAAACATCAAATACCTAAACATTTGAAACAAAGATTTGAACAAAAGCCAGCCCAAATCCTACCCATTTTTAAAACTTCAAGAAATAGTAGTACTAGTACGAACCTTCTCAAATAATAGCAGATATGTATTCAAATTGTTGATCTTACTTTAATTTACTTAATTTTTATAGGATAGTACGATATTTTATAGGATAATTTATGGGACATCCTTTTTATAGGATATAGTTGTACTCACTCAGTTGTACTAAGTTACGGTTTTAAATAGAAATTCTCATAGCACCATTTGCGAGAAATTTGCGTAGTAAAGCTTTACATTAGTTTCACAATATAAAAAAATAAAAACAAAAGAAAAGAAAAGAATATAGCGAGATCGAAAAATTTTGCATTACGAGCTGAAAAGAAACCAAAAAACCCTCAATCATTAGATGTGTTGTACGTCTAATACGACAAGTACAGAAAAAGTTTGAGCCTTACACCTGTGTTGCGTAATACATAGTAAAATGGCTGGAAGAATATAGAAAAAAAAACTGTTCTTTATCAACCACAATGCTGCTGAGATATTTGCAAAACTCCTGACGGCAAATGTCTGCGGTGGCGATCGAAAACGTTATCACCCTTCCCAAGGACTAACACGTTCACCACCACACCACAGCCAGTTTTCTTCTACCAGTTCCATCAGCAACCACCTGTTAACCGGATTGATCTGGGGAGCCCATGTCGACATTGAACCCAAGTAAGATGACGCTGCAGTTGCAACCACAATGTTAACTTCTTTATTTACTGTTTACTACAATCTCCGCGGCAGGGTTTTATTATGTTTATGGTATAAAAGATGCATAAAACAGCAATTCCGATCAACACAAAACTCACGTCCTCAGCACAAACTTGTATCTCGGAAACATCCGCCTTTCTGGACACGTGCTTAGTCAAATTCGTTCGCCTCAAACCGGCCACTTTCTTAGGAGAGGTATAATCACCTGAAGATAGCCCACTACGTACTTTTATAGACACAGTGCATGAACTATGGATTACCTGAATTTCCGGCATTGGTGTTCAAAATCTCGTGCGCTTCAGCTCGACAAAAGGTCCTTTTGTGTGAACAGAAGTTCATGAAACTACGAAAAATACTTTTGCAGGCTCTGGAACTACAAAATGTCAAGGAGGGAAAAGCTTCCAGCATAACGAAAAAAAAGCCAAATCACCTGCATTCCAGCAGAATCGAGCACTCCTTCTCGAAGAGCTGCCTATCCTCTTCCGTACACGAGCTTAAGTAAACCACCAAGTCAGCAATACCTGTAATACAGATTCGTGCAGCACAAAACAAGCACAAAATCAGCCGATCATATTAAAACTATGGTTTCAATGTAATCAAAATGTAATCAATAGTTATAAAACAAACTCGGTTGTCGAATTTGCGACATTTCCCATCAAGACAAGCGAGACAAGTCGGATCCTAAGCGAATTGATTGCATTTCGTGGATAGAAATGGTGATTGAGACATTCTGCTAAAATATGCAGATGATAAACTATTAAGATAATCCTGTAATAATTCACTTTTGATCACTACTGAAAATGCAGAACTGTTCAAAATTGGGCCCAAAATTGCTAGAGGAAGAAACCGAAACACAACCAAGGAGTAATTTTAGGTGCAAAGCATGAACTAATAAGAGAAGATGGAGGGAGTAAGTAAACCATTGAAGCATGGAAAACCCATGGAATCATACAGAGAACTCCTACTCGCAAATAACTATCAAGTAGAACTACACATCAGCCATACGGTATCATCAACTGTGTGCATTTTCAATGCTATTGCTGATTTTTCAAAGGTCTTTCCCATGCTAAACGTTTTACATTACTCTTTTAGAACTTGTAAAAGGAACATACAAGTTCAGTTCATCATGATCTTCATACGAAGTCCACTTAACAAAATGTCTTTCTACAGCATGTCCAATTACGAGGCAACTATCAATATAGCTACCACTAGCTAGGGCTCCCTCATTGAGCATTCATATGATTTCCCAAGGTGGTAAGATTCACAACGTACGCTGAAAGCAATGACTAACTATGAGTTTATAAGGATATAATAACAGGCAGGCCAAAAGGACAGGTATTAAGTGGCAGCGAAATAGAAGATGAAGGTGTGTGAGGTACGCAAATCCGTAAAGAATAGGCCGGGTCAAGCCTCCGCCACGAAAACAGAGTGCACTCAGACATGGAAAAAAAAACGAAGTTTCACTCTTTGTGCATTTCCATAAACAGGAAGAAGACAATGCCATCGAAAATCTCAACTCTCCGGCATATTGTCTCTTCACTGGAATCGCCATAGCAACAATTAAGTTACTCGGAAATCAATCTTCCACTCACAGTTTCATTTTTCTTCCGTCTTTGAAATAGTTTCCTGTCGATCCTTGTATTGCATATGAACGGGAAGCTCATTGCATGCACTTCCTCTCTGGTTAGTTGAATTGCAAAGTAACTTGTATTTCTGGCACCTGAGATATTAAAACAGCATCTTTGACCAACCTACTTCTACGAATTCAAACGCGGATCTAAATACCTGCAAACGGCTCGGAGCATTAACAAGGTATGAAACCAAGGAGGTGTTACCGAGCGCACAGTGTAAAGCTGCTATCAAAAATGTCGTCTTGTCGAACTCGACCATGAAAATGGAGGAGATCACGGACGTCCTCCTGCTATCCACGACGATGAATTAAAGGTTTTGCTGAAAGCGAATATATGTACACTGGTTTCAAAGCATGAAGAAGAACTCGATGAAGCACCTTAATTTTTCCCAAATATCTAAGAAAGTTGGAATGACAGAAGTTTGATCAATGGATGACATACAAATGGAATGACCTTCTCCATGATAACGCATGGCCGCAGCTCGCACCACCGGCAAAAATTGAACGCGCCGAGCTTCGAAACTCTGCCTCATCTACCATACAGGCCAGACCTCTTGCATACCGACTACCACTTCTTGAAGCATCTCGACAACTTCATCTGCAAGCAGTGCTTCATGAGCCGAACCAATACCGGAACTTCCTTTCTACGATTTAATACTACTAGAAGTCCAGAATTTTATGCAACTGGTGCAAATCAACTTATTTGTCGTTAGAAAAAAATGAGTAGATTTTAATGAATTTGTTTCGGTTAGTGAAGTCTATCCTAAGCTGAGATATTCTACTTTGAAAATACTGGTGACATCGGGCGTTAATTTCCGGAGAACTTACTGTATTAAGTTACAGACGCTTGAGAGAGACATAATTTACAACTCTAAAGTTCTGCATTTCAAAATTCTTCGATGACATCGCACTGAGATCTGAGATTATTGTGGAATTGCCAATCGACTTTTTATCCCTTTTATTTTCATATTTATATTCAGCTTATTACAAAGCTCTTTTCGTAAAACATTCCTGTCTCGACGCAGAGACCCCCTCAAGAGAAAGAGTCCCAGACTCTTCACCACGAAAGCAATGTTTAGGTTTAAAATATGAGAAGATGCACAGCTCGAGGAGTCCATAACAAACACAGCCGACTTCGAGTTGGAATCCATATACTGTATGCACTTTTCATTGCAAACAATAAAAACCTACTTTCAAAACGAATGGATCCCAGAACAGTCCGGCAAGTGGAGGATCTCACGTACAGTCACCCAGCTAACGAAGGATGAAAGCTTTCATTACCTCGATAAAAGTGAAACAGAGCGATCTCATGCGAAATTTCACTGAGTCCTACTATCGTGTGAATATGTGCCACCGTAGTGAATCTTTTTCAAAGTCCTGTTGGCTCGCTTGGCTATCCTTCGTCTAGTGTTCTGTCATTCCTATTGAAGATGAATCGAATGAAGGGTTTATATATGACTGATAGCAAGCAGATTGAGCGATGGTTGTCAATGTCATGGAGATCTCCTTTTTCGTGCAACAACATTGTCCTTGGTTTTATATCGATTAAGAACCTTGCACTCTGAGGGGCAATGTGTGAAGAGCTGAAACAGAAACTTGATGACTATTGGTGAGGGGTTTTGAAAGTATCTGAGTCTCATTCAGTCTAGACAGGGGATTGTATGATTCTTTGCCCACGAAATGTACCGAACTTCCGGAAGTAAAACCAGTGGAACGGTGCATTCAACTCCTTTGATTTCATCTGAGAAGAGGATGCGGGTATTGAAGAAATCTGTGTAGTAGTCACGCATAATTTTCTCTTCTGCTTTTCTAGAACTTTTAACTGCTCTTTGTGCGCCTCAGAGTGCGATCATCTTGGTCTTATAATTGGCGAGATTTCGGTGGGCACTACGGGTGCGCTTTACAACCTCAAAAGCTGCAACGTTTATCGCCTCTCTTTTCTCCTTAAGGAGTTCTTTTATCTCCTTTATACGCAGATTTGTAAATTCGGACGTGGACTTTTGAGTACTACGCTTGCGCATTCCCACTTTGGCGCATCGCCTCTAGTGTTATTGCAGACGGGCTTTCCCCGGCTCTTTGCGGCTTTCGAACTTTCAGCTTTCATATCGCCAACGTGAAATTCTTCGATAAGCTGGTCACCTTCTCCATCGATGTTGTTGATACCAGCATCTTCCCAAAAGCTGACTAGAGATTTGAGTAAATCCTAGTTTTTTCCGTGGAAAACAAAACCTTGCATGAAGGAGGCAATTGTCTGATCCTGTGTAGAATTTTGGGAGAACAGCGATATCGTTTGGACAAAACCTTCAATTTATTACTCTTTGGTTTATTTCGTTTTGGTACTTCCCAATGGAAGATTCCCAAGTTTTTCGCTGAGCGTGGCGCTTCTGCAATTGTAAGTTACCATTAATGGTCCTGGTCGCCAAGATAAACTCAGGCAGCCGCCTCACCCTGCTGGTTCTATTCTAGTCCATGGGTCTCAATGTGAGTTTCTCCACACGTTCTTTTGGGTCCAATCTTAGCATTAAAATATACAGTGATGACCTCAACGAATGTACGGTCCACATTGTAGAACTTCTCCAATTCCATATAGAGTGGTTCTACATCGTCTACGTCACACTTTAATGTCGGTGCGCAGACGTTCAACCGTACACTTCTGAGCTAAGTTGTTGTTTGTTCCAACGAACTGATTTGCATGGCCAAGCTCGTGTTGACGAGGCCTCCATCGCTGCCTATTCCTCCAATGCCGCTTATTTCAAGGACTAATTCTTCTCCGATATCATAGATGACATTAAATTGGCAACCTAGAATGGCACTAAGAGTTCAACAACAACTCCACGATCGCCCTAGCCAATGCTGCAGTACCGGAAACTCTTTCGGAATCAGAGAATAAGACCTATTTATTTTACTGTGTTAGTTATTACCCACATGTGGCTTATATATCTCTCAACGTAGGGGTTTATATACTTACGGGTAGCTTTTTAATCTTCTCAGAGCAAGCAAGGAGCTAATTTGTTAGAGAGACCCCTAATCACCTCCTATATTCTTCTCATTTCCTTGAATATAGGGTTTTACCCGAATCAACTTTAGAATACAATCTATACATGCGCTAAAACTCCTACGCACGCAACCATGAACATGCCTACCTAAAAGCCGAAGTTACGTGCTGAATTAGAGCAGAGGAAACAGGAAAGTCCCCATTCGCCACTTTCGAATGCGTTAGATAGCCTCATAACTAATCCTTGGTTTTATATCGATTAAGAACCTTGCACTCTGAGGGGCAATGTGTGAAGAGCTGAAACAGAAACTTGATGACTATTGGTGAGGGGTTTTGAAAGTATCTGAGTCTCATTCAGTCTAGACAGGGGATTGTATGATTCTTTGCCCACGAAATGTACCGAACTTCCGGAAGTAAAACCAGTGGAACGGTGCATTCAACTCCTTTGATTTCATCTGAGAAGAGGATGCGGGTATTGAAGAAATCTGTGTAGTAGTCACGCATAATTTTCTCTTCTGCTTTTCTAGAACTTTTAACTGCTCTTTGTGCGCCTCAGAGTGCGATCATCTTGGTCTTATAATTGGCGAGATTTCGGTGGGCACTACGGGTGCGCTTTACAACCTCAAAAGCTGCAACGTTTATCGCCTCTCTTTTCTCCTTAAGGAGTTCTTTTATCTCCTTTATACGCAGATTTGTAAATTCGGACGTGGACTTTTGAGTACTACGCTTGCGCATTCCCACTTTGGCGCATCGCCTCTAGTGTTATTGCAGACGGGCTTTCCCCGGCTCTTTGCGGCTTTCGAACTTTCAGCTTTCATATCGCCAACGTGAAATTCTTCGATAAGCTGGTCACCTTCTCCATCGATGTTGTTGATACCAGCATCTTCCCAAAAGCTGACTAGAGATTTGAGTAAATCCTAGTTTTTTCCGTGGAAAACAAAACCTTGCATGAAGGAGGCAATTGTCTGATCCTGTGTAGAATTTTGGGAGAACAGCGATATCGTTTGGACAAAACCTTCAATTTATTACTCTTTGGTTTATTTCGTTTTGGTACTTCCCAATGGAAGATTCCCAAGTTTTTCGCTGAGCGTGGCGCTTCTGCAATTGTAAGTTACCATTAATGGTCCTGGTCGCCAAGATAAACTCAGGCAGCCGCCTCACCCTGCTGGTTCTATTCTAGTCCATGGGTCTCAATGTGAGTTTCTCCACACGTTCTTTTGGGTCCAATCTTAGCATTAAAATATACAGTGATGACCTCAACGAATGTACGGTCCACATTGTAGAACTTCTCCAATTCCATATAGAGTGGTTCTACATCGTCTACGTCACACTTTAATGTCGGTGCGCAGACGTTCAACCGTACACTTCTGAGCTAAGTTGTTGTTTGTTCCAACGAACTGATTTGCATGGCCAAGCTCGTGTTGACGAGGCCTCCATCGCTGCCTATTCCTCCAATGCCGCTTATTTCAAGGACTAATTCTTCTCCGATATCATAGATGACATTAAATTGGCAACCTAGAATGGCACTAAGAGTTCAACAACAACTCCACGATCGCCCTAGCCAATGCTGCAGTACCGGAAACTCTTTCGGAATCAGAGAATAAGACCTATTTATTTTACTGTGTTAGTTATTACCCACATGTGGCTTATATATCTCTCAACGTAGGGGTTTATATACTTACGGGTAGCTTTTTAATCTTCTCAGAGCAAGCAAGGAGCTAATTTGTTAGAGAGACCCCTAATCACCTCCTATATTCTTCTCATTTCCTTGAATATAGGGTTTTACCCGAATCAACTTTAGAATACAATCTATACATGCGCTAAAACTCCTACGCACGCAACCATGAACATGCCTACCTAAAAGCCGAAGTTACGTGCTGAATTAGAGCAGAGGAAACAGGAAAGTCCCCATTCGCCACTTTCGAATGCGTTAGATAGCCTCATAACTAACCGGTTAGAAAAACCTCAGGAAGAGAGGTCCGTGGACTCTTATTGATGCTGTAATAATTACGAGTTATTTCCAGCAAATACAGCAGACACATCTACTTCTGACATTTATTACTTGTATTTACCTTCTCCATATCTAATGATGAAACCTACGACATGAAGAGCGGACTAAGGCACGACATTTACAAGAAGGGTTATTTGCTGTAGAGTTCCCCGCAAGTGTTAACTCAACTGCTTTTCGAATTTCCCGTTTCTGCACGTCAAGCACTTCCATTAACAACATATGAGACATTCAGACTCTCCATATAAACGGAGCATCTAAGTCAAATGTATGGTAACATGCTTAGCTTCATAGAAGAAACTAGTATAGAAGACGTGCGAATATGAGATAGTAAATAAAAGATCTAACTTTCAGTCTACTGATGTTTCCCTTAAGAATAGCAAGAGAAATGTTTAAGAAATTAATAAACATAACAAATCTATTACACTTCAGTGATCTGATAAGACAAGCTATCTTGTACTTCCACCCACCTGTACTGAACTGTCTGCTTCATGTGTTAACATATCAATAAGTGGATTGGAAGACTTGTGGAAAGCAACCGAACCACTTGGTTTCAAATGTCGGTGACCTACGACTGACAGAACGTAAACGCAACAGGATGAACCTGAAAATCAGAAAGCAAATTGATATTTCTTTACAGATAATATGACTTATATATATCATACATACCTGAATACTTATTTATTTGGATGGACCGTCCTGACTGGTTGTGCGGGCCTAGCATAATTTCCGTTTATTCCGAGTTCTACTAGTTTAGCCGTCGTCGTTCCCTGGAGTACCGAGGTCGCCCAGGCTAAAGTCTGCCCCAGATCGTCATCACCAGAGGCAATAGGCACCCTTGTGGGTCAGAGGGAAATTTGACATCACGCGACTAGTTTGGTAGCAGAACAGTGACGGATCCTGGCATCGGTTTACTCTTAACTATGTTTCCTGATGGAAAATATATCACACATATGGGTGAGAGGAATGAGAAGTTTCTATACATCACTAAGGAGACCGCTCCAATAGTATGTTTTAAGTAACAGAATACGGTGCACTAATTCCTTTGAACAACCGAGGAGATGTCTCACCAGTGGTGCTGATAACAGTTATGATCTCGATCTACAGCTTCCAAAGATTGACCAATGACTAGTGGTACTAACTGTATACGTTTGACCTGCTTGATAAACGAAGAATAACAACCGTTCACCGTTGAAATATTTGAGGAAAAACCTTTAGAGTTTAGGCTTTTAGGCCAACTTGTTATGTCCAAAAGCATCATAGTAACAAGTAGACGTACTTATCACTTAGACACCCACGTATAATATTCCGTTGCACGCATGCAGATTTGAAATCGAATCATATAGTCAAATCCACGTTTGAGTCACATGAGCCAGTCTCCTCGTCAACAGTCTTTCCCGTCTCCTCCATACAAGAGGCGATCAATTGCCGCAGACCTTACTACGACTCTCATCTTTCGAAATCTTTATATCTTCCTTACAAACAATAGCTCCCATGGCTGAAGGAACAAAATCTATAGAAAAACAGCCTTTTCCACATTCATAGGTGTAGAGATGAGTTCCTTAAGCGAAACGTCCCCATTGAATAAATTACTGATCAAATACAGTAAATATAGAATGAATTCCGTGTCTTTCTTGATGGGGAAACCTCACATTATTATTATAGCATACATGCATTCAAAATAGCTGACGTTCCGGCGGTATCGCGTTCTCCAGACCTTGGAAAGATCAAACTGACATGCAATCTACTCAGCCAAACGTTTTCATTACCCTAGCAGATAAGAAATAACACATAAATTGGCATTAGTATAACAAACAACTTCTTTCAAACACTCACCGTTTCGTTCGTTGCAAGTCTTACAGGTAATTGATGGATACCAGCCGCACAGGGTATGACATGGGCGAGTAATGTGCGTAGCGCGAATCAGAGAGCTAGCCTGAGGTATGCCGCAGGATCACGCGTGATCTGGACACGCCTCCTCGCGGTTCGTTTTTGGATTTTTGGAATTGACCTGGAACGCTTCACGAGATTTTGGCATTACTGCTTTGGATACCACTGTTTTTCTTTGGTAAGCAAACACGAGGCTGATATTATAGAATTTATTAACATATCATGGTTGAAATTTCGCCGGTTTCGTCCTCTTTGGAGCCTGGAAAGGTCAAATTGTTATGGAAGGTCATGATGTTTCGAATATCTGTGCGGGGATAGTGACCTTTACTTCAAAATCTTCTCAGTTATGTTTTGAAATCTCGCGGTGGCAAAATATAGGCCTGGAAAGGAAATGGTTTGTTGTCAATCTTTGTTGGCCGATCTATCCTCACGTTTAAAAGAAATTAAATTGCGTTGGACTTCAAGCCTAATAAAGCAATAAACAGATGGTGCCCTAAAAATACGAGAAATGTCAACCCTGCAGGAGATGAATTAGTGGAACATCCAAGATCTTCATTTGTTGCATCCGCACATTCGCGGAAGCGACGCTTGCGGCCCTGCATGTTACCATAACTCCTAATTTTCAGCCGTTACAGATGTGATGGATGGTATTCGCTGAAAAGGGAAAATAGTTTTTGGCGAAATAATGGACTTGAAGGTTCGAAATATTACAGCAGCAAGTGACATATGGAAATGGATCAAGAAAGAGCTAAGGGCAATTTGTTGGGTCGAAGAGACAAGGAGAAAGTCTTCTGTAACTAAGAAGCGCAACCGTTTTGAATGTCACGTATTGATACTTTTTAACATCTTGTGAACTTGAGTTAATAAGTGATCGTAACTGTTTAGAATCAACGTGAAAGTGCATGATACCTTGAATAGAGAGATAATATTGTGCTTTTTTCTTAAATTTTGCATCAATATCACATATTGTGCGGCTCAGAACACTTCTTGAGTTCGATTCCTTTCCTCGCTGCCATCGTCCACATAGCACTTCAAATTTTGTGTGTGCTTTTCTTGCTGATTGCCTGGCAAACAGCTTTTGTGGATAGGATGAAACCAGCCGAACCCAGACAGGTCAGCTATCAAATTGTCGACACTTGAGGGTTAACGGGCTTAGCTGACTAGTATACGACCGGACGAGGGTTTTTGGCGCATTAAACAGCACTACTGCTGTAGCACTGCCCTTAAGAGAACAAATAGTGTAACCTGCACCATATGCATTGTGTAGAATATATTCCCTGCACACTCTGTTGAATCACGAATGTACTCCATCGTGGCTCGGAAGATTACTTGAATACTTTGACGGCTCGTCCTCACTGGTTGTGTGGGCCACTGCACAATATCCATCCTTCGGAGTTTTGTTGGTTTAGCCATTATGGTTCTCTGGAATCCCAATGTCAGCCAATCTATCCCGGGTCGTCTCCACCATAGGCAATCGCCGTACTTGTGGATCAGAGTTGGATTTGCTACCATGCGACTACTTTGGTATCAGGTTCCTGGTATTGATTTACTCTTAAGTAGGATTCCTGATAGAAACGTCGGACTCCTTCTCAGCTTATGGACCCTGCCAAGAGGACGAGTCCACTCTCTATGCAATGCAGCCCGATACCCAGGATTACCTACGATACCTAACAGTCACGACGAGACGCTTAACCGTTGGGAGCGGTTAGGAAGATTGTGGAGAAAGTCCGCAACCTCGATATATTCTTATAACAGATTTTTGGCATTGTCATAACCAACACAACATTTACATGAGGTGGCCTTTTTAAACATCACTTAACTCATTATTGTTTGTGACTGCATCGATCAATGAGCTCAGTTTGAGCGTGATCAATGTCCACCGTTTCCTCAGACAATAGTGTCAGCGCAATTCACTCACCGACCGGCAACTTAAACCATCGGCGGCAACCGTGCTTGCGAAGATGAAGCACCCAATTATCTATCGAGCTATCTCGTGAAGTCGTTGTGATATAAAAGCTTGTTTTCTTGCATAATTTATTCAATAAAGTGTAGACGTGTGGAGACCTCTCATGGGATTTATGGGATTTATGGATAACGTGAGGGCGCGTGTGGCGCTGTGGTTGGAGGCGCCACTGCGACACGCAAGTGGAATCGATCCATGCGCCCATGGACCACCAAGCTTTCCATCCCTCCGGGGTCGGCAAATTAGTACCAGACTTGTCTGGGAGGATAGCAACACTGGCTCGATGCATCAGCAGGCCACCACGAGTCATTCATTGTAAAGGCAAGATATACATTCAATCACTTCCAGCGATACTTAATGAAGCCGAATGCATTGCGTATCCCTCAGGGATTGATCAACGCCGAGAGCTTTATCCTTTTATTTCATGGATAACGTGAACTCTATTCTTCCAAATTCCGTAGCTGACTCTTCCGGATGTTGTCGGAAGGTAGAATAAAACAACTTATACCCTCTATTTAAGTATTTGTGGACTATAAAATAATATATTCTGCACTTGAGTTTCGTCTGATTTGTCTTAAATTGCTGTTGTTTTTAATGTTATTTATGTGTTCCGACATAATATATCTTCTCTATCCCAGCGTTCCATTGATTGAGCTCGTAGTCTACCATCCTTCATCCATGAAGGTCGTAGGGGTCGATGTTATATTTTCCTTAGATTGTTTAATCGATTAATCATCCTGCCGCTCATTAACCACGTTTCTTTAGGCAATTTCGATTTAACCATAATGTTGTTGAGATGTTTGCAAAACTCCGGACCGCTGGCGTCTGCGGTAGGGACCGAACACACTGTTACCCTTTCTAAGGGCTAACGCGTTCACCACCGCACCATGCGAGTCCTTCGTTTCACCTGTCTCTCAGCCGTTTTATTGAAATTTCGATTTACTTTTCTAATGCCTAAGTAGAAATTGACAAGAACACCTTTTTGCCGCGCTCTCGCAACACTACTTTTTTCAGTTGTTATACACTAAGCGTCCTATATTTGTGCTAAGGCCTTGTAATATACCAGATATGTCACTTAAAAATTAGCTGTACACTTATTCGAAAGCAATCCAATGCATTAAATTTTCCCATCCTTCGAACAATGTTAAAGCTAAGTTTTTGGAACGAGGAGGCGACGATTTCAATCCAATACTCAACGTTTTAGAAAGAATGCCATCCTAACCTTTCGACTACTTTGTGTTATTTTCACGCAGCATAGATCCCATTTTCACTTGTATTTTAAATAATTAACAATGCAAAGGGTCTTATCACTTCGGAGATTCAAGGTTCTAGAAAACATACGAAAGAGACATACTACTAATGCGGTTTCTGCATACAATGCATGTCATTGAGGTCAGATTCTGTTCGAGTCCCTGCATCTCATGTTTATATTCCACTTTCGAAAAACCTCACGTGATATTATAATAGATTTCGCACTTTGAACAACGTGCTATGTTATTGACTCATCCAATTAGCATTTCTTTCCAGTATAGGACTTATTTTGTTGTATCATTACAAAGTGTTGTGGAGAAACGTTAAGGTGGTACCACACGTAGCGTTTCACGTGCTCTATGTTTGAACTATAGCGGCTACACAAATGTTTTAGAGGTTGTGAGGCATGTTGTCTCTCACTTGTTCAATTTTTTTTTTTTTTTTTGGAGTTAACGGTGGTTCGACGAAAGCACTCTTGACGGTCGACTATCATCTTCTTGACCATTCTCTTCTACTCACTTTTAAATAAGTAATACAGTTAAAGGATATCTTTTTCTGGATCTGACTACAGACGTAGGTAGTTTGCCAGAGCCTAGTATATGTGAGTAAGCCGATTTCTCTTTGGCGAGAGCTTGGGATTCACGATCATCCGCAGCACGTGGGGCTCATTGATGCATGGTCCACTCTGCCCTCCTGTCTTCGATATTTGGGCGGTTTAAAAATTCATAATACACATTACCTTTAACGGAAGAGGACCCACTTCTTAGCACTATCAAGTCTCGGCCTTACAAAGGCACAGTGGTTACAGGCGTACTGCAGTAGAAGCGGTGAATTTGGTTCGATCCAAAATAGGGCCAACTAAGAAGTGCTACGATCTACTCGAACAGTTCAAGAATTCCATGAATGTGCAAAGAAACAAATCTAGCGAAGGAAATGCTGAAATTTGCATAACAGATGAAAAGTCGGATTTTATTCATGAAAATAAATTTGGCCTTCTTATTAGTATCAGCAGCCAGTTTCTTTTGCTTAATTAAACCTTTTCTACTATTTTCACTAAAAGCGATTTCATTAAAAAAGAGGGATGAAGCTGTCCGCATGGATCAATCCTTGACAAATGTGTCATGCATTCGACTTCATTAAGCATCGTTTGGAGGTGATTGAATGCATATCTAGCCTTTATAATGAATCGCAGTGGGCTACCAATGTACCGAGCCACTGCTGCCATCCTACCAGAAAAGTCTGGTACCAATTTACCGACCCCGGAGGGATGGAACGCTTGGTGGACCATGTGCGCGGGGATCGATTCCAGGTGTGTGGGCGTGTGTGCATTGCAAGGAACCTCCGACCACTGCGCCACACGGCCTATTTTTGTACTTGTATACATATGTAGATACGTATACAAGTGCATATCGTTGTCTATTCACACATTTTTTAAGAATGGACTTTCATTCAACTTCGACAAGAGCTATCAACATAGATAAGATAATGCTGAGATATTGGCAAAACTCCGAGCCTCAGGTGTCTGCGGTGGGGAACGAACGCGCTATCGTCCTTTCTGGGGAGTAACGCGTTCACCACCACATCATGGGAGTACTCCGTTTCGTTTGTCTCCCAGCTAGTTCTATTGATTGGCGCCATCAGCAATCACCCGTCAACAGGACTGATCTAGGAAGCCCAAATCGGCAACGAACCTAGATAAGTTGGGGCTGAAGTCGACTTCGGTTAAGATTGTGGTTTCGACTTCAGCCACAGCTTAACTAGGTTCGTTGCCGATTTGGGCTCCCTAGATCAGTCCCGTTGACGGGTGATTGCTGGTGGCGCCGATCAGTAGAACTAGGTGGGAGGCAGGTGAAACGAAGGACCTGCATGGTGTGGTAGTGAACGCGTTACTCTCCGGAAAGGACAATAGCGCGTTCGTTTTCCACCGCAAACACCTGCGGTCCGGAGTTTTGCCAATATCTCAGTATTATATTAATTGTATTTCACATGATACCCTACTGTAAAAAATTATAGTGGGCAGTACATAAAAAAGGTTAAGATCATCAGTGTAGTGTTCTACATACGATCTTACACAAGGTAGGCATCAATATCGCAAGTCTTCTGTATATTATGTATTAGATCATATATATCCTCACCGATTTCGTTTAATTTGCTGTTGGTTTAAATTTTAGAAACTAAGTTATTCCCAATTACGTTTTCACTCAAATCCGTAAGTCATTGCGAATCCGTCAAATATTTCTTTTGGAAATTTGTTACTCTTTTGAAAAACTCTTCAAAGAATTATCTAGGAGCCTGTGAAGAAGAAACTTTTTTTAGAAGCGCATAAGTGGAGGCAAATGAACAAAAGCAGAAGCAGACATGTTATGCTTGGAGGGAAGTTGTTCGTATTGCTGATGAGTTCAGCCTGTCATCGCTTGGAGACACCACTCTCCGTCTTCAAAGAAGTGTTTGTATCTAAGCGTTGTCTATCACGTTTGCTAGTCTAAGTGAGCTACGCATTTTCTTTTAGCGGAATGCCCTCGGGACCATTTCTTATAACTCATTCACTCGCCACCTCTCCGAATGGATTACATATTCCAATTTCACACGTCCAGGTGCCTCTCGAAGTGCAACGGTATATCTGGGAGCTTCCGACCCGTCATCTGCTTCCGGCGAACGTCGCCCTCCGCTCAGACCATGGCGAGTAAATTCTCTCCTGCACTGTTTTACCTTTCCTCGTCGCATTTCCTAGCAAGAATCTAGGACTCTGAATCCGATGGCGTGCAAAGAACAGAGGTTGACACTGGATGCAGCCAATGCAAAAATGTCTCTGTTTAGGTGCTTACAGTAATGCTCATATGTAGTGAAAGTACGCTGTGATTTTAATGCAAGTAGAATGAAATGTGCACTTGTAATCATTGAGCGTTGTAGTGGCTTTGAGCTATATGTTAAATGTGTCAGTTCTTAAGGTGTAAGATAGTAGGTAGAACAAGTAGCTGATAAAATTTATTGGCTGTGAGAAGTGCCGGTTATGTAGGGGATAAATGATACGCGAAAAGTGTTGGTTTAAACCTACTTTGTGGACAACTTTCGGCTGTAGAACTGTTCACAACTCTCAACGAAATTGTTGATTGTGGCAAGGAAATGCAAGAAATGCGAAATATTTTGTAGTCTGTCCTAATTTAATTATGATAAAAGTAAGAGAAAACATCTATTGTAAGTGTGACATTTGTATGTAGGACATTGAAATTGCATTCATACACATATAAATATTAAATTCTTGGTTGTTTACTAAATATTTTCGACAACGAATTTCAACATATCAGTTACGGTCAAAGTAGAAAGCCTTCATAGCTGTTTAGAAGGACGAGCTCTGTTGAAGCAATTCTCCATATTTTTGTTGAGCAACATGAGGCGTCCTTCAACGGTTTACCTCCTCATTGTAGCTGAGGTGTTCCTGAGTGTCGGGCTGCGACGTACACCAGGGAGATCCACCCCCATACAGGGCCTCCCAAACCGAGAAGGATTCTGGCTTTCCCAAGCCCAGCTAAAAGTAAACCAATACCAGGATCCACCACCGTCTTGGTACCAAAGTAGTCGTGCAGTGGCAAATCTTCCTCTGATGCAAGAGGGGGCGAGTCCCTGGGGTGGTGGCAACTTAAGGAAGGTTCGGCCGGGCTGACCTCGAGAATCCAGGAAACCGAAATGGCTTGACCAGAAAAACTCCGGAAAAATGGCAATTATGCTGTGGCAGCATAACCGGTGAGGACGGGCGATCCAAATAAGTAAATAAGTAGGTAAGTAAGTAAACATAAGGTGCTACTCTAATCTTTATCACGGTATCCCGGTGGATTTCGCCATCTTCACAGCCTGAAATTGTGAAGTTAATTGCAAACTACCCAAACGCCTCCATAAGCACAAAGAGAAAATACTAAACAAAGATTTCAATCTTCGCATTAGAAACAAAACAATTCCTTCTCACACTAACGGCTTTCTAGAAGTGATCCATTGAGTACTTCAGGTGGAGACCGACCGCACATGGAAGCGTAGTGTGCGCCTCACATTAAAATATCAGTATCAAGTGCTGTGTGAGGCCACGGGTGATTACGAGCCCTTCCTCCTCGTGGTTCATTTCTGGATTCATGGAATTTATCCAGAATGCTTCGATGGTTTTGTATTAATGTTTCGCGATTGTTTTGAAATACACTAATGAATGTATACTCTGTGAACACCTAATCTAACCGAACTATTCTGAAGAAGTATCCTCGTAGATTTATCGCCATATCCCAAAGAACAGTTCTCCCTAATTGTCGAATCCCAGTGCACACGTGGAGGTATTTTGGCGCCTTCTCGAGGACCACACTCTGCATTCCGCACTCTCTTCAAAAGCAATGTTGTCGCCCCTAAGAATTGAAGTGGTCCAAGAAGGCGTTTTTTGTGAATTATTCAATAAGAAGTTATTAATAAGATACCCTTCCACGGACAACGTCGACCACAGCACCTCCGTTGGATGAGCTAGCCATTGACTACAAGAAGTCTAGGAAAAAAATTCTGTGCAAGAAAATAAACCACCAAAAAGCATTCGACATCTGCAGCTGTCATATTGACCACCTCCGAAAATTAATTATGACAACGAAAGGTGTCATTTGTCAAGATAATGTTAGCCGTGCTAGTGAACCTGAAGGAAATCGGCTATTGTGAGGTGATGCAAACCGTGGTAGCAGTATCCGGGCGAATGGCGTGACGCTACCCAACACATATCTGGAGGAGGCGGAGAAGGTCAAAGTGCCGTGTCACCAGACGATCTTCCGCTCGGTAGTTATGGAGGTATCGAGGTAGGACAATCACGGAGGCCTTCTGTCGAATAATTATATATGAGATATGGAAGATAAAATGAAGCCTGTTTTCTAGAGAGCTGACAAGAGTCTCTATCACTAGCGTTATTAAACATGGTTCCATGAATTAATGTTAACATTCTGAATTTGAACGCCCTCAGTTTTTCGACCGTCGACGGTTACGATTTTATCGCAGTTCACTGTATAAAACTGCACTTTAGAAATGAATCGCTAACATAATTAAAAGAGTCAGTAATAGTGAAAAGCAGTTAAATTTCGCACAAGTTCATGCAGAAAATTGCTAACCCATTTTGTGAACCAATCTAATCAGAAAATACCTTATAAGAAGCTTAAATTTTGAGGAGCTATCGCAAGGACATTTCTAATGTTCAGTGGTCGAAGGTAGAACTTCATAGATAGCAGAATTATTCTATTACGTGCACATGCAGTTGGCAACCACTTGTATCAAGCGGCGTCACTATACGGCAGAAATGCTGTGATAAACGGAGGATTATGGAACTAAAAAATAGCTCAACAGTCCTGCATTTATATTATACCTGAATTCAGTATCTCTGATGGAGTGGTCATCAATAACATTTCCATTCGTCACTATTACACCTTGGCCAACATAAACAACATCACATTTCTGTAAAACTAAACTGCACTAAGCCGTCTGTATATTTTCACTATTTGTTTAGGAGAATGATGCAATGGAGTAACTTGTCAGTCTATCTTGGTGAGTTGCTCGATTACTATTTTCTCGTCAAGAATGGTAAAAGTAGAAAAGGGTTTCGTTGGTTTCGGGAAGACATTCCGAAAAGGAAATGTTGAACTGCTTGTCAACATAGGTGACTGTTAACATTGGAACATCGGTGGATTTCCTCTAACAGCACGCGATGATGCCACCAATCCTCTCCTTGTTCATGTTCACTGCTCCGTCAGAAAATGTAAACATCTGTTTATTGTGTTACAAGACTTTAAGCATTTGAATTTTAATCAGGTCTAATACAGAAGCGAAATGTCTGTGATGAAGACAAACTTGGGATTGCCATGAAAATTAGTTTGACTTAATGCAATCACTTTTTATTCACTGCCTATTCTTTTTTCATGCCAGGGTATGGCATAAAATGCAACTACAACGATGCTGAGATATTTGCAAAACTCCGGACCGTAGGTGTCTGCGACGAGGATAGAACCTCGTTATTACCCTTTTAGGGGACTAACGTGCTCACTACCATACCGTACCCGCCCTTCACTTCGTCTTCCTCTCACTATGTTTTATAGGCTCTATCAGCAACCACCTGTCAGTAGAAAATGAAGGATCCGCATGATGCCGTGTTGAAAACGTTAGCCAACGGAAAAGGTAATAACGAGGCTTGATCGTCGTCGCAGGCATCTGCAGTCCAGAGTTTTGTAAATATCTCAGCGTCATTGTAATTTGACTTATTGAGCAACATTCGTGAGTGCAGCATTCTCACCGACAAACCCAATCCATGTACAAATCCGAATATCTTGGTGGACAACAGCGATTCCAAGTAACGAGAGGAATTCTAAGAGTACTGGAATCCGCACACTTTAAATGAACAGCGAACACGTAAATATTTCGGAAAGTCTGTAACAATAAGCTAGCGTAAGGATTTAATGTAATGCTCGCCGAGTTTTCTTACTATAAAACAGGGATGTGCGCTACTGCAACATTTTTAGGGAATGAGGAACAAGCCTTTAAAGTTCGTTTAGTAAATCTCCTGCTTCTCATAATCCGTTGAAAATATCATTAGCAAAAAGGTAAAGTCAGTCGTTAATGCGTACTTTATGGTACGCATTAACGACTGATTGATGTTGCGAGTGGAACTGGCCTACGTGTTGTTCACGTGGGGTCGCGAGCAAGACACACCCCGGGTCAAAATGATCACCTGTATCATCTGTAGTCCCGTTGATCGTCGAGTGATTCGAGCGTGCGCCAGTAAATAGCCGCTCACCCTGTTCGTTCCATTCTAATCCGTGGGTCCCAATGTGACGTTATTCAGATGTTCTTCTTGGTCCAATCATGGCATTGAAATCTCCAGTGATGACCTTGAAGAATGTATTCTCACCACTGTAGAACCTCTCCAAGTCCATGTAGAACGCTTCAGCTTCTTCTTCGTCATAGTTTGATGTTGGCGCGTAAATGACGAAGATTGTCAAAGCCGGTGTTGATCCACATCTTTTTAATCGTAAACATCCGATTCGGGTTGTAAGCTGTTCGAATGAACGAGTGGACGATGTTCATGGACAAACTCGTGTTGAGAAGAACGCCGACACCGCCTACGCCTCCACTGTCACATGTTCCGAGGAACAGTTGTTCTCCAGTGTCATAGACAGCGTTGAATGGGTGGCGTCGTCTCGTCTCGGCCAGGCCGATGACGTCGTACCTTATCATTCTTGCTTGCATGAGCAAGTCCTCTATCGAGGACTCGGATGCAAGGGTACAAACGTTGTAGGTAAAGTTCGTCACCATAGTTCTTGATCCAGGCAGCTTCCATTGGCCCTGAGATTTTAGCAGCCTTTCCGTTCTCGTCCTACCCAACGCTGCGAAATTGGGGGCTCTTTCGGGGTCAGGGGAATGAGAACCGTTTTTGTTTACTGTGTTTAGCATATTTGATACCCATGTATAGCTTGCTGAGCTCTGAATGTGGGGCTGGTCACACTCGCGGGTAGCTTGCCAGGCTCTCCCAGAGTGGACATGGAGCTTATTTGTTGGAGGCGACTCCTAACCGCCTCCTATATACTTCCCTGTCAGTTGATTGTAGGCTTTTGGCCGAATTAACTCGTAGAATACAATCGGCATAAAGCGAGAACGCACCCACACACGCATGCATGAATACGCCTAGCAAATACAGAAGGTATGTGCCAATTCGGCGCAGCAGAAACAGGGAGCCCATCCCCTGGATCCACCTGCGTCTCAGGGAAGCAAATGTCGCTTTTGGCTCGCGATTAGCCCCCTATCCGCCACCTGGGGACGCACCACATAGCCTTGCGACTAACCGGCTTGGGATCCCTCATGTGAGGGAGATCCGTGGGGGTCAAAATGATATTCAAAAAAAGTCAAAGCTACGCCAAATTTTGCCGTATTCCGCCTGTTCTACACCTTATTAAAAACGTCTTGAATAGTCGCCATTTTGGTTGAAAACTTCAATGTTATTAATAGTTGACGTGTTGCATATCGTCTGAAACGAAGTCGGAGCGACGAGGCGCATCTGGCATGAGAAATGATATTCTCCTGAAATTGAAAAGCCTCTACAGAAAGTCCCATTCTCCTAACAAACGTGTAAAAAATTCCAGGTAACGCAAGGAACCACTTGCGAAAATATGTGATAAGACGAAGTGCAAATGACGAACAGTGAAATGTTGACTTATCAGTACAACCTTCTAGAATATTTCAAAAGAGTTCTGCAAGGCTTGAAAAAATTTGTATTATTCAGGCAATTTGCTACGATCGTTTTCAAGATGGTGGAGTCAGTGGCGTGAGCTACCCGCTCATTTTCTAAAGCGTCTTTTCAGGTATAAGACGACAGTATTTTCCAAATAATGATGTTGTGGTCGCTAATATAATTTTCAAATGCGATCGATATCCTCTTGCTGTCAACAACGCTGGCTTCTGATCTGCGTCTCCCCTACGGTCCTTTACACTCATGTCTTTTTCCAAAATCTTTCGCGCTATCATCCTGCGATCAATATCTTCCTATTGATTGCGACGCTGATTTTTGGTTCGCCATCTTTTGCGCTACCACTCTTCCCGTTCTTTGAAGGTCTGCTATTTTTTGAAACACACGCCATTTTACTCTCTGTGTTCTTCGTCATTTTAATTCTTTTGTCTCCCAAATTCGCCACATTTCTTTCTTTCTTCTCTCTCTGTCGTTCTCTCTGTCAATCTGTTTCTGTCTTTCTCCCTCCTTTTTCTCTGTTCCTCGTAATCATTATCTTTCCGATGAACCATGCTCTAACAGTTTCTTTCAAAACGTTTTCATTATACACCGTTTAGCTTTTAGAACCAGTCGTAAATAAAAATAAAACACAGTACATCAATAATTTTCATGGGAAAGCCTGTTTATTTATGTGGCCTAAATTTACATATTGCACACACTTCAATATTTATTTCATTCACCTCATTATTACTCACTGACCGCCCACAAAGGTCACCTGATTGGCGTTTTGGTTAGGCCGTCACTAGAGGACCTTCCCTTCTTCGCGAGTGTTGTTACATACTGGTTAATATGTTTGCCTCTGAAATACAGATAGCTCTAGCATTCTCAAGATTTTAGCACAAGCAGTTTCCTGCTGATATAAATGGAAGCTGGTGCAGGCAATTCATCATTTATCAATTTGGCGATCAAGGCCGGAGGAAACGCTTGGTTGACTTAGTGTGGAATCGTGTTAGTGATCATGCGTGTTATTATATAGCATGGCTAGCCATCGCGGTTCACGTTCAACTTGAATCTACCCATTAGATGCTTACCTGTTTCTTAGAGATTTGGCGCTCACGAGATGAAAGAAATTGTTGAGTGCTCGACTAGTTCAACATTTGTTCAGCAAAAAGATCCAAATATTCACCATCAACTACTCATCGATCCTCTTGGATCAGTTAGCGGCCTTTAACTTGACGTCTAGGTTTCTTTCAGAACTGCAACAGGTGTCCACGATAATGGTGTGGAGCACCGCTTAGCCACGGTGATCGGATAGCCATCAACGGGAGTGTCTGCTGTGCATATCAATATCAAATATTGATTTTCCATATCATTCGTCCAATGTTACATGTAGCATCATCGTTAACAAGTTGAAGTTGCATTGCAGAAAACGCGGCTAGACCAACCAGCAAGTAGTCCTCATTTTTAATTCTGGTGAGGTGAGAAGCGGTTCTACAATGGATCACAACGCCATCCACCAATAGGGTAAGGCCGAAGCAGTGCCGGTGGTTTTAGCTTGTATGTTTCATTTACAATTCTCTTCTTTTTACTTGAAAGATCACAGAGTTTTCACAAGCTTTTTTTCTGGTAGGAAAAGGGTAGTGTTCAACTTTCGTCAATCTCTTAGGGAGACCTTATGCATTTGACTCTTTTATTGTGTTAGAAATCAGGAAAATTTGCTTCTACGCACAATATGCAACGTGCAATCGATACGACCGATGTAAATGAAAACACAAAACAACTAGACGAAAACGATTGCCGTACAGTTTCAGTCAGGCAGAAACATTACAGAACTTCGTCAAACTTAGTAACTAAACTTAAGTGTCGGTGGACCATCACAGGGTCATCGCTTACAACCTCATGCGAACTATTCTCAAAAACGTAAAAGTTCGTATTACGTTGAACGATCAAGCGAAAACACTAAAAGTTTTCGTGGAAATGTACCGATAATGTTGTAACCAGTACAAGTTAAACGAGCGAGTGGACTAAGATTGCAGGACGACTTAAGGGTCACTGAGGTTCTGCATTGGGTGATGAGCAAGCCTTCGTCTCGCTCTTGAAGTAGAAGAGAATTTCAAGATCAAATTGACGAATTGATTCGGCGACTCGTGCAAGATAATAAGCGACACAAATACATAGACTTATCACCTGTATCAAAAGTAGAAGCTGCTGCTCTCCGATACCCACACAATATATGGAAACTTTGCAGAATTTTATTGAGGAACGAAAAAAATAGAAGCTTAAACCGTGTTCAAAGTTTACGCCTGCATTCGACTTGACAAGCAAATTTCTGCTGGTATACAATCCACGAGAACTGCAATCCTAATTGGTGGTGCGACCGAGGTTCATGATATGCCAGCAAATGTACACAAATACAGGGTACTGCACTGGAAACATTAAGTTTCTGCTTGTGGTAAGTATGTTTGATCACCAAGCAGACTTTCGACATCAAAGAGTTCACTTTTCGTTCCTCATATTAACTCAGTTGAGCGATGCTCTTATGGGTCGCGTGGCTGGAGAATGCCTACTTCTGAAGGCTGAAGACATTGCACAAATATTCGGAAAAGTACAACCAGTCATGTACTTGCAGGAAGGAAATTGTAAAGAATTTTTAAAGCAAAGTGAAAAGTCAGACGATAATATGTGCGATGTGGTTACGGTGAGTGCTCTAATCATATAAATCTCCGGAGACGCGTTTCCTTCTTTTTTACTGACTTCCAAATCTGGACAGGATGTGTCAGCAACAATCACTTAAGGCTGTTACATACTTTCACACAAATGTGTTGTCCAGATGGAAGGATAGCATAGCAAGGCAGCTTAAAAATTTTCACCATTTTCTACTCAAAAATTTTGCTCATAACATAACAGTTATTAAACCTATGGATATTTTGAACCCTAGTGACGAAATGATTTGAAACATGGACGATTCGTTGGGAGCGGCAGAAGTAAAACCTACTGTTCCCAGTTCATGTAAATACAAGTGAAATTCCACGAAAACTTTGTGAAATGTAATAATAGTGTCAGTCAGTAAAATGTCTGTTGGAGTTTTATCACCTGTATCGCTTGTAGTACCGTTGATCGTCGAGTGATTCGAGCGTGCGCCAGTAAA
>MQTX01000418.1:57809-83715 GCA_009735665.1 Angiostrongylus cantonensis | reverse complement strand
GGAAGCATAATGTATGGAGAATTCAGAGGTTACATCGTCGTCTTTAACCAAATCAAATTTTTTAGCTTTGTTCCCTTATTTAAATTCGGTGTAAATATCGTATCCGAATGAATTAGAAAGCCGAATAATGTATGGAATCGCTGTCGATGCAGATCTTTCTCCAGACTAGCCTTGCGTCGATGATTTGAAAGACTGTGTCAGGATTCTTGAGGAGAATAAATCGCATTGGTAATGGACTGGCCTTTGTATCCTGCTCACTAGCTGACGACATGCGGTAATGCAACGAATCGGAGGCGGCTAAGCTCTGAGTTGTATAAGACGTCTCTGGTACCGGACTAGATAGACGCAGCCATGAAATCTACATTAATAAAAATCGGTCGGTCGGCAACACCATCTGCTCTTGCCTAGTTGCTATGAAAACGCTTTTGAAAGCATCGATACAAATGCACCATTTCCAGCTCTCGTCGGCACTGTGTGGATCCGTCCTACAGAGGAGCTCTAGCTGACTACTATCACAACTACAACACACAATGTGGCATTTCCATCGACAGCATGGATGATAAATTCACTCGGCTGGAAGAAGAACAACATAGGCATTGATGGCAAATTTGTCTCAAGATTTCGTTTTGCTAATAACATCGTAATCTTCTCAAGAAGCACAAGTAAAGCAAAAACTATGCCTAGTTAGATCTACCAATTCATAAAGAATTCATGAAATTATGATGTGATGGTGAGAAAATCTAGTTGGGTAGATCTGCTACTGCAGCGATCACTCGTACAAGTTACCTTTAGGGTAAAACGAACTAGGAAAAAAACATGAAGGAGGAACTATAGAAAACACCAAACCAAGATTTCAATCACATTGAACACAAAATAGCTTCATCGCACAGTCACCGCTTTTTGTGAGTCCTCCACTAGATATGTCACGCGGAGACCAACCGCACAGAGTTTACATGGAAGCGTAATGTGCCTCTCACATCAAAACAGCAGTCTTAAATACTGCCCGATATCACGCGTGATAATGAGGAATTCCTCCTGCGGTTCATTTTCGGATTTTTGGAATTAATCCAATTTTTGTTCTTTTCAGTTGCGAAATGTAACTTTCATAATGCTGAGATATTTGCAAAACTCCGAACCGCTGGTGTCTGCGGTGGGAAACGAACGCGTTATTATCCTTTCCGGGGAGTAATGCGTTCACCACCACACTATGCGAGTCCTTCGTTTCGTCTGCTTCTCAGTTAGATTTATCGATCACTGCCTTCAGCAATCACCCATTATTGGGATTGATCTGGAGAGCTCGAATCAGCATTGAACCCAGTTAAGCTGAGGCTATAGTTATAATCACAAACTTAACAGTTTTATTTATTGCCTATTCTTTCTAATGGCAGGTTAGGTTGCGAAATATAACTTTCATAATGTTGAGATATTTGCAAAACTCAAAATTGGTGGTGAACGCGTTACTCCCTGGAATGGATAATAGCGCGTTCAATCCCACCGCAGACACCTGCAGTCCGGAGTTATGCAAATATTTCAGCATCATTGATGTAATATTTTTTTTTGCTTTTTATCTAGTCCAAAAATTTTTTGACAACTTTTGCGAAACCAGCCTTATTAACCTGCTTCTGGAACGGTTTCGAAGGGCTCGAATATTTTGTGAGATCGCCCGAGTAAATCCTAGTCCATTTTTCCCCCCGAGTAATTCCTAGTCGTTTTCAAGCAAAATAACGATTTCCTTGTGCCACTTCACGAAAAATTCAAAATTTTTGAAGACGCATGGATTTGTCAGACACAATTTTCCATCTCATATTGCATTTATCCTACCAATAATTTACCGCCTCATCGTGGCTGGGAGGTGTTCGTGAGTGTCGGGCTGCCATGCACAGCAAGGGGATTCATCATCATGGTAGGGTCTCTCAAGATAAGAAGGAGTACGGTGGTTCCATCAGAAAGCTTAGGTAAGAGTAAACCGATACTAGGATCCACCACTGTCCTGGTATGAAAGTCGCATGGTGGCAAATATCCCTCTGATCCACCAGGGCTGCGACTGCCTGTGGCGGTGAAGACCAGGCGTAGACTTGGGCTAGGCCGATCTCGGGATCCCAGATAACCACAATGGCTTAGCAAGCAAATCTCCGAAAAGTTGAAGTTGTGCTGGGGCACACACAACCAGTAAGGACGGGCCATTCAAGTATCAAGTAAGTAGGTAGGTTACTGCATTCCTTAAATTTACTACGAAATCATTTCTCTTTCTTCAATTGAATGTGCTTAATAAGCATTGGTTTTGTTGGTTTCTTCGTTTCTTCACGGTTTTGCTTCGAATGTGGACGAAAAAACTTTTTTTTTAGGACTATGTTTATCAACACCATTAACACAGTTTCCAGAATCGACTTTCTGTGAACCTCAGCATTGGAATATGAATTTTTATTTAATTTAATTCTGTGCTAATTGATTCACTGACATCGAAGGTCCGCCGGTTGTGAAGCAAAACACTGCTGACTCCATCTGAAGCCCCTTCACACTCTTTTTTCACACTCGGAAGCACAGAAGGCGTGACATTATCGTCTAAGTCTAAAATTTCTTTCTTGTTGCTCTTAATGAGGATTCGATTGATACTAATGATGGCAATGAGGCAGTTTGTGACAACACATTGCCAAATGCGTAATGTTCTGTGCACATTAGTTCATCTGCATACCATAAACACTGCTATACATCTTTCGTCAATGATTTCAAAGTCATTAAGGTTCTGCTTAACAACTGGTAAAACTCAGCTAGAACATAAAAAAAGCAAATACAGCTGTGTTTTTGAAAAAAAGCGATAAGTCAAAAGACCGACTTTCTATAAACCTCGGCATAGATAGTTGACATATTTATTTACATGATCTTATAAACTGACCTTCTTTAGCTGATGCGAGGTTGGTATAGGTCTTCGTTGTCGTTGTCGTTGTCGTTGGTGTTGTTGGTCGATGACTGACGTTCTGAGTCCCACCCGTAACATCACGGCTTTGAGGAAGGCGTAATCGCCGAAAACCAACAACAACGACAACGACAACGAAGACCTATACCAACCTCGTATCAGCTAAAGAAGACCAGTTTATAAGATCATATAAATAAATAAAGCGATAAGTGTTCGATAACTAGAATTTGGAAGGTTGAGAATATCACAAAGTTGTAGGAAAGAATATCAGCTGGAGGAACCCTATGCACCATTTAGTTTATTCTACTTCGATCTAGCATCCTACCAGAATGCTGTTAGATTTCGCATATATTTTCTATGCAGAGTGTACTTTGGAATTTTTTGTACTTTCGCTTGTTCTCAAGATAACTGTGACCAATTGTGACCACTAGGAATGATAGAACGGTGAAAATTATTTTTAAATAACACTGCTGTATGCACCATTCAAAAGTTCCGCCTCTCTACTCGACTCTCAATTACTTGGTGATATGTCGACTAACTGGTAGATCTATATGCAGATTATGTATGTGCTACCCCTCAACGTTTGAAGAACTGTGAGTGAGAGATGACAGGAATAAATTGCAGCGTTAAGGCACTGTAATAGAACTGTTGACTATAGTCTCCAAATGGACCCACGACATCGGGCTCTGGATAGAAGTTTTGGGGATTGATTTTCTCCTTTGAACAAAATGTAACTCGATAGACTGTTCGTTTGTGTGCGCTTGTGGTTGTTCACCATATTCCACGCGCCTTTCGATTGCCAGCTTCACAGCGTGTTTCTCAAATTTTGATAACTAAGAATTCATCAAACTATTGCTTAAACTAATGCGATAATAGCAACATATCGATGGTTAGCAGGTGTAGCTAAGAATAAGGAACAACTAAGAAATTGGTGACTGTTCTAGAAAAGGCATGTGATACAACTGAGGTTTACATCGTTTATGTGAATGGAGTGCTCAGCACTACAATTCTATGAAGTTAGAGAGCAAGAAGGAGATGGAGGCTGTTATAGCACTACCGGAGCATGTCAAAGGATCGATGATGACGCTGCACATTTTCCTCCTTTAATTGGAGTAGACTGAATAGGAAAAATTAGGCTTGATGTTCAAAAGGAGATTCTAGAATGTTTCCCATTTAGTAAAATCTAATCGAGCTCTTCCGAATCATGGCCTGGTACAGTCAATGGAGCATACTGAATGATGTGCTATACAGGGGCCTGCGTTTATACAGAACTATGTCAGACAACAATGGTACAGGTTGCTTATAAACTCATCGGATGGAGATGGTTCATCAGCTTAAAGAGCTTACACAGAAGGATAGTCACAAGCGCATGCCATGCAAGGGCCATATAGAACATTCGTTATTTTGTACAAAATGTTGCCTGTAAGCACGAATGCAGTCCCCCCTGCTGTAATTCTTCGGTCCAATTTTTTCTTTACGTGTTGAACAATTTTTCTGGACTTCCAAGGCACACGCACGAGGTTTTCTCCGCAATCAAAGCACCATTCAGTTCGATTTGTTCATTTTCGCACCATGGGTTTTGCAGGAACTGGGTCATCGCCCTACTTACGTGCGGACCAATCTTTCCTTCCGCTTGGTTAAGCACATTCAGAATCGCCTCTGGTTTATTGGTATATCTCAGAGACATGAAGTCAAAGTGCTGTAGACAGCTTTGGCTAGATAGCGTCGCCTTGATGCACTCATCTTTCTATGTGTGTGGCAAGAGCCCGATGGGCAAGCTGTATTTTGTGCTGAAATTATGATAATGCTGAAATAGAGTTCTTACGTAAGATAGGTCCATTCCTTACTCGGCGAACGCTGATAGGACTGCATTCGTTTCGGAGCTGTCAAACATTTTCTTCTAGTCCATGAATAATTTGTGCAAGAGGTTGATGATACTCCCGAAATACTTCTACGGCTGGCAAAATGGTTTAAATGGGATCTATACAGTAGAACTCGTGTAGCACACTTGCTTGCTCATATTTTGCGCCTGATCAAAAGTCGTTCATATGAGCAAAAAAGAGAGCCTTCGTGAAAACTTGTGGAGTACACACTCACCTCTCTTAAGCAGGATGGCAGTGTTCGCCATCCTCCACAGTTCTGGATTTTATTTTTTTGAATGTAAGATATTATATGGGTTACGAAAGCCTACAACTTCCGGTTTGAAGAAATTCGATTGTTGTACTAGTGGGTCTTAGAGTTGTGCCTCATGCCATGTTTTCTCCCCAGCAATTTTTTCAGGATTCAAGACGGAGACTGTGTAACTCAAAATACGGGAATAGAGATTCTCCTTTATCAATTCCACATTACGATGGAGTGCGGTGACAGTCCTATTCTCGATTTCAAGATTCGAGGCAGGGAATGTGCAACTAAAAAATATTAGTAGGGAAGCTTTCCGTTATCAATTTCATATCATGGCCAGATGAGGTGACAGTCCCACCTACGCTTATTAGAGCGGAAAACGGAACATTGCCATCGCACATCGCCCGATAGCACTTTTCAAGACTACGAGGTTCCTTAGTGGCAATGGAGATGCGGTCTAGACTACTTATTTGAGGATATGAGGCGAATTCCGCATAAGTGCTAAATCCGTTGATAAGCAGCTTGTAGCTTTCATCCAGATCTTCATTTATCTGCTAATCATATGGGGATGGGACTTTACTGAGAAAAGCTCTTAAGGTACTTTTAGTTACCACTGAGGTGTCAAAAAGGAATCATTTTTACTCGTGATCATATGGTCGATGTAAATATGAGTCATGCCTTTAGGAGACTCAAACGTGCATCTACAATTTTCTTTCTTCTCGGAAACTAATTTCCATCCCACAAGGCGGTTTTCAACGTCATTTCATCCTCTTATTTCGAATTTCCTTTTCCTGTAGTGATTTTCTTTAATCGTTCCTGATCTGGCGTTGAAGTCTCCAACCGTGAATTTATAGAAGGACTCCTTTATGCTGATTATTGCCTTGAAATGGTTGCAAAATGCATTCAGTCCTCTGTTATGAGCTGTACAACTTGGTGAGTGGCGAGTGATGATACCGACTTTCTTCAGACGCGCAACTCGGAGACAAAGATTGGCCAAGTGCGGTAACAGGATTTCGTTTGACGTAACGGCGTGAGAAACATATGGGTGTACCGTAAAGCTAACGCCACCCATATTTTAACGAATGGCAACAGTCTGGTCATCTAAATGGCATGCATTCATATTCCTGATTTACGTCTCTTGCAGTTCCAATACATGGAATTTTATACGAATATACGAACTGTGGCATCAAGAGCAAGGTAAGAATTAGCGTCTCAGGAGGCTGTTGTGATATTATCGATTTAGGGCAAGAAAAAGACTTCATGGCGTGCCGTGGCCGTGTTTGTTTTGTTCAGTTCCAATAAAGGTCGCTTGCAACTCGAAATTTGATTGCCTCTCACCGATTGTCTCACCATCTGAAGTCGTAGACAGGTACGTCTGTGTGTGCGTCGTACTGAAGCTGGTTTATTGCTGGTTGAGGGACTCGTAGTTGTCTAGAATACCAAAATCACCCTAGATAGAGTTGCCATGAGGTTGACGCCACAGGGAATCGCCGGCCATTGTAGAACAGCGGAGGATTATCATCTGCTCCAATTGGCATGTTCAGAAACAGTAATGCTATTAAGCTAAAAAAAAACATCACAGTTTGCCCCTCATTGTTACATCGTCTTCATCGTTAAAGTAGGCGCAGGAATGACTGAAGTCTAGGAAGAATGCTAGGCGCAAGGCAACAAACTTCGTTCCGATCAGCAAGTGCCGACAAACCTATTTCAAGACTCCATGGAGAAAATGTCTTCAACTAGTATTTATCACTTCTCATAAGATAGGAGACGGCAGGTTTTAAAGCCACGGGTGAGCTCACTCGACTAGTAAATTTTGTGTCATCAGATACCCGAGGAAGGCTTTAATAAGAATTCTAAATCATTTTAGTCACCACTTTACAAAGATTTTCTACCAAGTCGAATGTATTGTCAAAAATTCTACAACAGTGAATGACAACGTCAATAACGATCTACCGCTGTATGATTTTCAGTCAAGAAATTCTCAAGATATTTTCACCTTGCATTTCTTTTATCACTGCTAAACTTTTGCCAAGCTACTTTATTGTTTGTTAAGTCAACTCCTAGGAAAGGAACGGTAAATGGAACCACTCGATAATCAATCGAGCATGACCTAATCAACATTGTTTATTCGGGTCTACTTAAAACGAAGACATCTACTGCTTTTTCACAAAATCTCAAAGAATTTATCACAGGATTAATTAATTAAACCAAAGAGAATCAAGTAGAAGCAAACGTTTTAAGCTTCTGAGCGATCATCACTGAGTAACGAACACCGGTGTCTGAATACGAAATTCGACAAAATAGCATAATAGTTTCACTATTATAACAACAAATTAAAAATATTTCAACAGGTTACAATATAGCTATAAAAATAGTCAAGTCCTTAATAACTAAGTTCAACTAGGTCGGAATGAAACCCGACTGCACAGAGAAGGGGATACGTTATAATAAATGGCTCATCTTTACGGGGAAATATCGACACACGACGTCAAACTTAACGTGCTGCGTGAGAAAAACATTAAATGGGGAAATATGTAAATCTACTATGAAATAGAATCACCTACATAAGAGCTCGAAATCGAGAAGCACAAAACAAAAAGGCGGGTGAGTGTTCAAAAATAAAACGACCCGTAGGTGTGCGTGGTGAAGATGTTAGCAACGATATGGCAACACCGAAACGTTACGATTTTAAAACAAACGAAGGAAGCTCACGCATGAAGAAATGAGAGAACGAGGCAATGGAAAAAAAATCTAATTAAGGCATTAAAACTGCAATAAGCATGACATCTATGAAAACATTAGCTCTTTACGTTAGTTGTTTACGTGTTTAGGTATGTTAAAATGACTATTTCAAAATGACAAACAGGTAAAAGATCCCTGAGTTGTAAGTAGCTTAATACGATAACGATGGTCCGAAGCAGAGTATGGTGTGAATTAGAACCACAAGGATGTTGAGATATGACGAAAACTCGCAACTTCAACTGGGCTTAGAACGGCGCGGTTACACTTACTAGGTGTTCACGTGGTATCTACCACGCATACCGAGGCCATTACTTTCCTACCTCTCAGCTATGTCTTCACTCTCTCGGAGCTACCAACAATCAGTCGCCAATGGGAACTTGAGCCCCGAGTAAGGGTAATCGCTGATTCGAACCCCAGCTGTGGTTCCGAGTGTTGCCCATATCTCACCATCCTCATTATTTAAGTTGTACACGGATTAGATACTCTACTATCTGTTCTTCTCTGCTCTCAGTGTATTTTCATCATCAGCGTCATCTTCGTTCACTTCTTCAAAAGTACCATTCCGCTTCTCAGCTTCTTTCAGACGCCGTTTTTCTTCTTCAATCTCTGCGAAAAAAAAACAGTGCTCAAAAACAAAAATAAGCGATAGAAAATACTTATAGCTAAAGTAGATACTCCTCCGTATACTGCAGAATCAACGAGTAATCTGCATACAAAGACGTAGCTACAACAATTCCTCCATTAGCTTACCAATATAGATGTGCTACACAGTGAAATATCGGAATAAGTCACGGGAATCACTTTCTGTATACCCGAGGTATTGTTCAATAAGTCAGTGTTTTCTTCTTGAGCAGACATAAGCTTGTTAATAATAAGATTTATTCAATACAATCAAAGCAGACGTTTCAGCAAATTTCACTTGCTTCAAAGTCAGAAAACGCCACTTTAATAGCACCCTAGGCTAAGAAGAACCTCTGAAAAAGGCGAAATCTACCGAAATGTCATCCACCACTATATTGAATAAATTTTGTTAATCACAACACAGTTTCTGCTCACGAAGAACACATTGAGCCATTCGAATACAATAATGATAATAATAATGCTTCGAAACCGACTTTCCTTAAACCTCGGTGTGCTTAATCAATACGTATTTTTCCTTGATGAGCTTACACGAGGTTGATAATAATCTTTATTATCGGTTAACGTTTCGACGTCTTCGTCTTCATCAGAGCCGATGATCCGAGTCGATGGTCCATGGTCCATGGTCAAGGAAAAATACGTATTGATAATAATAATATTATAATAACAATAATAAATAATAAAGGATAAAGCTCTCGGCGTTGATCAATCCCTGAGGGATGCGCCATGCATTCGACTTCATTGAGCATCGTTGGAGGTGATTGAATGCATATCTGGCCTTTACAATGACTCGCGGTGGCCGGCCGATGTATCGAGCCAGTGCTGCTATCCTCCCAGACAAGTCTGGTACCAATTTGCCGACCCCGGAGGGATGGAAGGCTTGGTGAGCCATGGGCGCATTTTCACGTGCGCGCCGCAGTGGCGCCTCCAACCACTGCGCCACACGCGCCCCTATAATAAATAATACAATGTTAAATTAAATAGTCCATGCACGCGCTGCCTCGCAACGGTCTACCGCCTCATCGTGGCTGGGTGGTGTTTATGGTTGCCAAGGTGTAATGTAGAGAGGAGATTCGACCCACCAGCACGGTCTCCCAAGCTGAGAAGGAGTCCGGCGTTTCCATTAGAAAGCTGAGCTAAGACTAAAACAATACTAGGAACCTCCATCATTTTGGTGCCAAACTAGTCGCAT
This sequence comes from Angiostrongylus cantonensis, assembly GCA_009735665.1. Lineage (NCBI taxonomy): Eukaryota > Metazoa > Nematoda > Chromadorea > Rhabditida > Metastrongylidae > Angiostrongylus > Angiostrongylus cantonensis. The sequence goes on along the minus strand of MQTX01000418.1, from coordinate 74,107 downwards.
GGTGGCCAATCCTCCTCTAATCCACAAGGGCGGCGACTGCCTGAAGTGGTGACGACCTAGGCTAGACTTTGATATGACTCACCTTGGGACTCCAGCGAGACACAATGGTTAAACCAGTAAAACTCCGAAAAGTGGAGAACATGCCAGGGTCCGCACAACCAGTGAGGATGGGTCGTCCATGTTTCCAAGTATGTATACGCTTACTCAAAATCTAGTTGAATTTTTGTTTATATTGTTGAGCGTACACGAGGTTGATATGAGATGTTTATTCGGCTAACGTTTCGACGTCTTCGTCTTCATTAGAGCCGTTGATCCTTGTCGATGGCCCACAGTTGTTCCTCCTCTCTATGTAGCGTCTTCGTCTCGCATCGAACCGGATCTTCTTCAGTTCAGCTTCTCGAATGAGCCATACTCACGCAGAGACGCTCTTTTATACAAGGCGGTTGTAGTTGATATGATTGTCCGTTGATAATAATTTGTTTTCAGCATGCCCAACTGAGGAAGATCGGGTTCGATGCGAGGTGAAGACGCCACATCGAGAACAAGAACAACTGTGGGCCATCGACAAGGATCGTTGGGTCCGATGAACACGAAGATGTCGAAACGTTAGCCGAATAAACATTTCATATCAATCTCGTGTACGCTCAACAATATAAACAAATGTTGATTACTTTATTACCGCGGTTTAATGACGGTCGGTTTCAAAATCATTATTTTGCTATTCCCCATGTGCTAGTTGACCATTACAATTCGTCATCCCACGGATCACCTTCACCTACAAGTCTTCTGCTGCTTAATGGCGAGGCAACGCGGCGCGTCTTATCAAGGATGAAAAGCGACCTTATGCTTCGCGAGTGGATCCAGGAGATAGACTCCTTGTTTCCGATAATACGACACATACCTTCTGCATTTACAAGAATATATTCATGAGTGCACCCGCAGATGTGTTTTCGTTCATGCGAATCGTATTCAACGAGTCAATTCGGTAAAAGGCTGCAAACAAGTGCTAGGGAAGTACATGGGAAGCCGTTAGGAGACACTTCCAATAAACAAAACCCATTTACTCAAGAAGAAACTGGAAAGCAACATGTGAGCATCTTGAGTTTCCACTTTAAGATCATAGCGAACTATACGTGGGTACCAACTTCATTCCTATGACCCCGAAAGAACATCCATTACGGCAGCGTTGGGTAGGGCGAGTAAGGAGAGGCTGCTAAAATTCTAGAGCCATTATAGGTTACCTAATCTCAGAGAACTGAAGAGACGACTTCACGCGCTCACTTGCATCTAAATTCCCGATACAGGATTTGATCACGCAAGCGAGGAGAATAAGGCACGACATCACTGGACTGGCTGGCGCACGAAGACACCGACCATTCATCGCCTGATATAAAACCGAAGAAGAACTGTTGCTCGGAACATGGGGAAAATAGAGATGTCGGCGGCATCGGCGTTCTCGCCGACAAGAGTTTGGTCATCAAAATCGACTTATTCGAACAACTAACAACCCTAATCGGACGTTTATAATTGAAAAGATGTAGATCAATACCGGCTTTGAGAATCTGCCGCTTACGTACCGACATCAAGCTTTGACGAAGTCGAAGCATTCTATATGGGCCTGAAGAAATTCCACAGCGAAGACCATTCATTCTCCAAGGTCATCGTTATTGATTGTAACGCTATGATTGGGCCCACAAGAACATCTGAAGAACGTCAAATTGCTACCCACGGAATATAAGGAAAGAAGCAGAGCGAGGGGCTGCCAAAGTTTGTCATCACGACCAAGACCATCCGCGATGGATAGCAGTTTCAGAAGCCCAATTCTCAACGTCAAACCCTTCTAGGGCAGAGTACCACAATGAAATAGACCGTATCAACGTAAATCGAAGGTTTTGTCTAGCCAATTTCATTGTCGCCTTAAAATTCTATGCAGTATCAGACCATCTCCTTCGCGCAAGATTATATATCTTGCGGGATGGAGAAAAAGTCGCCAGATTCAGAAAACAAAGTCCCAAAACCACCATAAATTGGAATTTATTCAGTTCATTAGTCTGCTGTCGGGAACATGCCGTTGTTGATAACATCGACGAGAAACACAACCGGCTTATTCACCATTTTCACGTTAGTACCGTGAAAAAAGAGTTCGAAGGACACCAAGAGATGTCCGACTCGAGAAACACTCAAGTCTGAATTGCACTCTGATGGAACAGATATGGCTTCCAGAAAGATAATGGAAAAACCATTAACTATTACTGCTCCGATCTATTCAATATCCACGTCCTCCTTCCGTCTAACGAAATCAAGGAGGACTGATTAATCTTTCCATGTGTTCCCTCTTCCGAAACCCAACATGTCGTTTCGTTGGTAAGTAATCGAACAACATTGGGTCAGGACAGGATAAGACCTGGACACCTAAAGTACCTCCTGGTAGCCCCTATCAGCGCACTGGCTTCGCTGCTCTTACGTCATTTATCAGAATGCAAATTTTCTATTCATTGGTGTACCAGCCAGACTGTAGTATTATTTAAGAAAGATGACTTCCACGATATCAGCAACTATCACCCAATCTGCATTCCTAAACAGGTTTAGCAGAACACTGGGGAGGGACATCCATATCAACAAGCAGGGTTTCGAAAAGAATTTAGTATGATGGGACACATCTACACGATAGCAAGACCGACTGAAGTGTTACGGAATTAAAAGAGTTCACTCTGACCCACCTTTATCGATTTAAAGAAAATCTTCGACCCAGTTGAGACACAAGCAGTCATGAACGCTCGCGGCAGTCAGGGCATCCCTACTCAGTGTAGAAAGATTCTTTCTGAGCAGTATAAAAACTTCGTAAACAAAAATATCATCATTCTACAACGATATTAACATCGACTCCAGAACAGGGGATAGGTAATGCGACATCAATTCGCCAAAATTATTTACCGCCACCTTCGAGAACGTCATGCGGACGTTGGAATGGGATAATATGAGCGAAAAATAATGGTTGGCAGTTACACCATCTTCGCTTTGCTGAGGCATGACACTTATAACACCAAACATTAGCTAAACGGAAAGAATGCTTGCCGACTTTGATAAACCCTGTAGAAAAATTGGCCTTCGTCTAAATGTCACAAAAACGTTGTTCATGAAGAACGGAATAGTTACTTATGCTGCACTCACGCTCAAAGGAATGGATACCTCCGAATGCTCCAGTTTTGTCTAGTTAGGTCAGAAAATCCACATGATGAATGACTTAGCTCCAGAGTTGAGTAGGGAGAAACAAGCGGCTTAGGGAGCTTTGAAGAGCATCGAGAATTTAGTGAAGAGAACAAAGAGTACCAACCTCCCTTTATTCGGCTTCAACTCCACGAGTCTTTCACTCTGCCTTAACGTACGCGCCAGAAACCTAGCCGCTGCGTGAGCAGTATGGAAGATCGCTCAGCGTTATTGGAAGCGCAGTCGAAAGAACGATGCTAGCAGCATCAAACAAAAATCAAAGACGCCATTTTATAAAACAGATTGCCGAAAATAAGGCGGACCGGACACGTAATGCGAATGAACGACAATTGACGGACAGGAACCGTTAGTGAATGGATTCGTTGAAAAATTAAACGCACAGCAAGAAGATCACCAACTGATGGTCATAGTCCTTCAAGAAAACCCTGGAAAAAAAGATTATGCTCAACGAGTCAGTAGAGTGAGGATCACAATGTTTGCTTTTTATTTATTGCCTACTCCAGTTTTTCACGGCAGGGTATATTATTGTATTATTATATGTGATCCAATCAAAATGATGCTGAGATACTCGCAAAACTCCTGACCGTAGGTGTGCGCACTTTGTCTGCAGACACCTGTGGACCGGAGTGTTGTAAACTCTGAGCATCATTGTGGTTGTATTTCACAAATAAAAGTCTTGATGGCGCCTGATCGAGTAACTCGACCATCAGAAGGATGATAGGTGAATACAAGTTAATTCTTCGTCCTGCCGGCATCTTTTAATAACCTACTAACTGAGATGCTGCCTCAAATTGACAACAAATTTTGCCGTTTTAAACTTAAAATTAACTTATTGCAGAGATAGTATTCAGAAAAATACAAATTTAAATACCTTGAAGTAGAGAATGCTGCTGTCTAAGACTCTGAATTGTCCTCTGATAGTCGGTAAGATTTTCTTCAGAGCGCTCGGTGAGCACAGAAAGTTTACCGGACACGTTGTCATTTTCTTTTAGATCATCACCTATAGAAAGCCTGATTAATACAAGAAAATAAAATTAGCTACTTCAGTGTTCCATCAAAAAACATGGTAAAAAATTATATGGAAACATTAAACTTCAAAAAGCAAAAAACACAAAAATAATGCTGAATATTAACGTATTGCACGGTCACAGCTTAAAGACATGAAGTTTAGGGGAGAAACTGGAATTTTCAGATTTACAGTTATAGCCTGTTGTCTTCAGATAGCTCCCATCATAGATTACATTACCACTGACCCACTAGAAAACGTATAATATCGTATAAAAAAGACAATAAACACTGAATGTTGTTATAAGTTAACTGATACGAGTTGCACAGAGTGCCGCATGTTGAAACAGCCATATTTGCTCACATTATGGGAGTGTGAACCTGATACAACCATTTTCATTACCTTCATTGTCACCATGGCTTCTTTTCCATTTGTGAACATATGGAATGGTACAAGAAATCGCTCCTGATAAGACAATCACAAAGCCGGCGAAGAAGAATGCGGCCGAGTACGACTGTGTCACGTCGTATACAAAACCTAAACTGTAGGCAACCATAAAGAAATATGAAACAATCGTCATTTGGGAATTCTGTACTTGAAACGTTAACATATCAGGCAAATGATGTGTATTATGACCGAGTCAAAGCGATAGTCAGTGAGAAAAACGCTTTACTTTTCGTCCGCACCCCGCAATACGTACAGCGGGGTGGTTGGAGGTGCTTTGCAGCACACAAGTACTTCTTGGTTGGATTCACCTCCCCGGGCTCATCGAGCCCACCATCCTTCCGAGATCACCAAAAGTTGATATAAAACTTGTCTGTGAGGATAAAACAGCACTGACTCAGTACGTCGGCAGGTCTACGATGCTGCAAATGCATGGTGCATCCTTCAGTGACTGATCAACGTCGAACGCCTTATTCCTTACCATTCATCTCTCTTGCTCTTTTTCAATCATACTTTCACTCTCTCCTATTTCTCATTGCTGTCAGAGATACTTTAAAACAAGAACCGAGCTGATAGCAGAGACAACATTCTCTGGGCAAGCCAACGTCGTTTTTTTCATGAGATAAATCGTGTGCTCACCAAAAATCGTCGTCTGTTTTTACTATCCTATTTGTTCTCGATGTTGGAACTGCGATAATGGGGACCTAAAAACTACACCGACACCTCACACAACTACTGCCTGTTGCTTTCGAGTTGTTTTCGTTCGGCAAGTAGTTAGTTTAGGTCGATATCGGCCTGCAGTAAATGAAAACACATGGATGACGCTCCAAGGCAGGATGGATTATACGTTTGCATTCAAACATTTAAATGCCCATTAAACGCCCATTAATACCGCACGTTAATCACATACCGGTAAACCGTACTTCTCATTATTTATTTCTACATCTATTTCACGTAGTAGTTACGCTTCTTCTTTTATTCTTCTCATTCTTATCGCATTTGGAATAGAAAACTCAGATTTTACTGGTCACTAAATGTTCTGCTGGTTATTTGATTCTGTGCAAAATCTAAGTATAGACCAAACATCACCGTCCGCTTATCAAAGGAATTGTTGTTGTAGGATCGATGGTCCATTAATTGATTCTTTAGTCCCAGGTTTTACGGTATCAGGCCATGGTTTCTCACCCGAATGCTTTTATTTTATCATGGATACTGCCACTGACAAGCGCACAAAGAGGGTTGGTGCATAAACATCACCGTTTTAATCCATCTGAAATTAAAATATCAACTCCTCAAAAAAAGATGGCAAACTGTTAGATGGATGGTGCAGGTAGAGGAATAAGACGATAGGAAGCAGAATACGAAAACGAACGAACAATAAAACTTAGAAAATATAAAATTTCTCAATGGAATAGTGGGTGGATGTGAAAAATGAATTAGCCATTCGATGTATCATTTGAGAAAAGAACGCCATAAAACTGCAAAAACTTCCAAATTTTCACCATAGAAATGCATCTGATGCTGAACACAAAACGACTCAAAACATCATTTTTGTTGTGACGACTGACACAGCGTGAGAGGTGTACACATTCAGTAGATGTTTCTCTGCTGATGTTCGCAACCATAAGTTTGGCAAGAACTTTTATTATTCAGATGAAATACGCGAGGTGCTAAGGATTGGACAACAGCAATTACATGCTTTAGTGAAATTATACTCTGGATAGTCGCCGCAGTCTCCCGCAGCGACAAAAGTCCTGTAAACTACAGTAATCGCGGCTGGGGAATCAACTTTGCTGGAAGCAAAGCGACGATTATAGCTTAGCATGTCAACAAGGCAGTGCCCTAGACCAAGACATAGGATTACTTTAACGGCTTCACAATATAACATACTATGAGACACATACGTGTTCTACCACAAACTCAATCAATACGAGTAATCAAGTCATAATGTGAATCAGAAGCATTTGGCAACCGCATTAAGTAAGATTGATAATATTTGCTTCTAATGGGGCATTCATCATAAACGTCTAATAAAGTACTTCAAATTATCTCGGCCTTTTACGAGAAAATACCCACCGGCAAATGGTGATCCTGCTAATGAAGCAATACCTCTGGCTACAACAAGAAGACCGAAGGAGTTGGTGAGTTTTTCAAGTCCCAGTAGGTCTGACAACACAATGGATGTAAGACATATGTAAGCTGCTATAAGGGCAACAGTTGAAAAAAGGATTGCTGACACAGATAATTTAACAAAATAAACAATAAAGCATACAAATGATAAACCCGAAGAGAGCGGCATACGTCAGCTGCAGAGACAATGACGGTAGCAGTGGTGCAGCCAGAGTTAACAAACCACATGCTATCAGGGAGAAATTATTTATTGTTAACGCCGACACGTACTCTCTATCCGCTAGCCATCCGAAAAACACCCTCCCTGCAAATGTATTCATTACTGACTGACGTTGGCCCACATTCCAATAATACGGAGCAGGTGCTAATGTATTTCACATACCCATAAATGCTTAAGCTCTCTTACAATGTCGTCAATTTTTATTTAGCGCCTACTAAATTTTATTTGTAGGGTATTATTCAAAACATAACCATAACGTTGCTGAGATTTTTGCAAAACTCTGGACCGCTGGTGTCTGCGGTAAAGACCGAACGCGTCATTGTACTCTCCGGGGGCTAACGCGTTCACCACCACACCATGCGAGTCCTTCTTTTCGCTTGTCTCTCAGCCGTGTTAGTTATGCATTTTGCAAATATCTCTTACAATAGTAAGTCATCAAAACAAAATTGTTAGTAGTCGGCTATTCTTAAAATTATACTTATTGAAAGGGAAACACCAATTCGTGAACGGACAAAAGCTTACCGATTGTGTTAGTGACACCGATTACTGGTACCAAATAGCGACTGGTGTTAGACTCTATGCCATGTGTGCGAGCTAGATCTTTTAGAAAAACAAATGGAATATAGAAACCCATCATTCCAAGAAGATTCGACACACAAAGTAATAACATTACAGAATCTCTGAGCAGTTCCAGATCGATCATTTCGAAGAACGCACTACGAATCGCCAAGGGTATCCACCGACAGAATCTAAATCACCAACACTATTTAGCTTTCACAGTTAGCCTTCTGATTCGAGCAGAAAAAATACTTTGTATCAAATACCATTTTCATTCAGCTAAAATCACATTGCCGGATGTGGTTAAGTACGAGCCTGCGAGATCTCGAAGGAAACAGTAATTTTCAGTGATAGAATCTGCACTACTGATTTTATCTTCAGAAAACAACTCTTCCTATATATTCCCGGCATCCCAAATAACGTCCCAAAAATTGGAACAGTATACCAAACATGTTGAAAGCTGACCCATTATCATAAAAATCATCAAGAATCTCATCGTCTTCAAAACCCAGTCCACCAGTGATACGAGACACACGAGAACCACCCATACGTGATCCCATGTCGTGTAGATCTCCTGCAATTATTCACAGCTTAGCACGTCTCTGAAATGAAAGCGTTCCTGTGTAGGTGTGGACGTACCAGCTTGACTCAGATTTGATGCCGCCTGTCCGATCACTGATCGCGGCATGGACAGGACTGATCCACGAAATGATTGTATATTGTTGCCCTCCTGCTTGAATTCTTTCAAATTCCTAATCGATCCGCCGTAGAAAATGTCCTGTCGGTACAGTGGGCGTGTAAATTCGCGTGGATCAACACCCTGAACAGTGAGACAATTATTATCAAACTAATGGCATGGTAGGTAGGAAATCTCTCTCTGATCCGCAAGGGTGGCGACTCTCTGTGGTTGAGACGACATGGAGCAGACTTTTTGGCCTAGCTGACCTCGGAACTCCAGGGAATCACAATGCCTAGACCAGCAAAACCCTAAAGTGGAGGTTATGCTGGGGCCCGTAGTACCAGTGAGGACGGGCCATCCAAGTATCCAAGTAGGTATTCCGTGTTGAGCGAGATGTATTTGCTTAGTATGAATCATATAAGACTCGCGATTACATTATATAGATATGGATATATAGATAGATACATATTATATATACATATATATATTATACAACCTTAACAGACTTCGAGCACTTGTAACATTGAAAATAACAATTATAACAAGTTGAGATGACACGAGGATGTTATGGCTTGGTACCATACCAACGTCGCATCAGTTCAACAATATTAGTTCATAGGAACGTATAAATAAATATATTGATTATTTATGCCGAGTTTTATAGAAAGTCGGTCTTTTCAGTTATTAAGAGATGTACCAGCAAAACATTTTAGACTTGTAACGGACATGCTATCATTAAGACAAAGATCGTCTTAATACGACAAAAGAAACATAGGAAATTACAATAAGTACGCGGCTTACTAGAGAATTCTCAACAAATACCAAGCATAGAAAAATTAAGCACTTCATTGCGCTGCGCACAAAACGAAGTGTTTTCTCAACTAGACAAATGTGTTTGCAAAGAAAGTCGCTGTGCTCAGTATTTGGAGAGGAATCTCTGAAAGAGAATAGTAGCTGGATCTATACTTATTTGCGAAAAGATTCGGTGTGATATTAAGAATAAGCTAAAGGAAAAAATTACAATAAGTGCTTAGATAGAAACTCACACTCATTGCAACGCTCAGGGTTGACGCTTCACCCTTGTTCGAAAGCCTACTCAATGATTGAGCGAAACTTCTGGCCGAAATGCGGCTTAGTTGCGGCCCAGTTAGTGTTGCACGGGACGCTTTAAGATCATTGGTGGACGTCATTTCACTTGTCAAACTAAAACCAACACAATTAGCCTAGCAGTCGTTCAGTAAAATTCTTTACAAGTTCCAGAAAACCTTTCAATAATGTTGACTTTTAATTTCTCTCCGCTTTGCCTATTTTTTATTTTTAGTCACTTTTATCTTACACCTCTTCGCCATTAGGAAAGGGTAGCCTTTTTATAAACGACTAATTTTTCCTAGGTTACAGTCAATGCATTAGTACTTCTACCTATAAAAGCTCAGTAGTAAAGCTACAGACCATAATAAAAAAAAAGAAAATTCGTAGTTTTGTAGCGGAATCCCTATGCGTTGAAGGAATATAAGTGAAATAAGAGAATCGCGGAAATTCTACAAACGTGACCTGGTTAGTGTTAATTTGCGAGACCGAGTGGTAGCGCCGGTATGAGCTTGATGAGTACTGCCAGCGCGACTTTTGGAGATCGCGTTTTCGAAGACGGGTGAGAGAGGTGGACGAACAGGCGTTGACGGTGAGGTGTTGTCTTCATTTTCGCATTCCGATAAAGCACTGCGAAGACGAGCCATCACCGGATCACCGTGCGCACTCTCTGGAAGAATTTCCTACCATCGACGACAGAGAATAGAGAGAATATTTGCAAACATAACACAGTAAACTTTACTAGTTGAAATGAAAACATTTACACAGATTATAAATCTCGGTCAACAAGGCATGATCTAATCAAAGACAACAGGATAGCCATCCTTCTGGAGCCTACCAGTCCCTTCTCCTTTACTCTCTCTACTTATGGCAGCGAACGAATAAATGGAGCTTGATTAAGCAAGATTTGAATCCGAATGAGTTGTTTTCCAACATTTTCCAAAATTTTACCTTCTCAGCACTTCTTTAAATTAAAGTCTTTAAAAATTCCGGAACAAATCTAGAGTTCCCAAAATATTATACAGGGTCCCAAAAGAACAGCTGTAAAGATATTTGAAACTTATACAAGTGTAATCTATAAGATTCTCAACTCCACAAGCAGTGTAATTATCACGAATTACAGGCAATGAGCTAAAGAAAACAGGAGAACCAGCTAAATTAGGATTGGATTATTCAACAAACTGTCATACAAACCAGGTGTTTCAGTTCACGCACAAGTGTTCCATCTATCAGTTCAATAAAGGAGATTTTTAATTTTCAAGATAAGGATATGTCCTCCTCTTTGTCTCAAGTTTCATTTACTGTCTAATCTTTTTCAAGGCGGAGTAAAATTTGAGTACAACCACAAGGATAATGAGACATGAGCAAAACTCGGAACCTTAGGTGCGATTCACTTCGATTATCCTTTCCGGGGTTCATTTGCTGTCCACCATACCAACCTAAGGAAAACCATGATTTGTCTTTCTATAAGACTCATTGTTATTCTATCGATGGTATCAGCAATCACCCACCAACGGGAATAGTCTAGTAAGCACAGGTACGCATTTAAGAAAGTTAAGCTGAAGATGTAGTCGAAATAACAATTTCTAAACTATTGTTTACTGCTTACTCTTTTTAAAGGCAAGATATTATTCAAAACATAACCACAACAGCGCTGAAATACGAACAGAAGTCGGAACCTCACGCTGGCTTCGAACACGCGATTACCCTTACTGCTCAGGTAATTTCCGTTGATAGGTGGTTGCTAACATCACCATTAAGGCAGAAAGCTGGCCGATAGAAAGACAAAGCAAGGTTCCTAGTTGGTGTGGTAGATAACACTTAAAGATCCCGGCAGGGTTAAATGCATAGTAAAACACAGTAAAAGTCCATCACAGGTTCTGAATCTTATTCATATCTCACTATCCTTGTTGTTAGAATTCCTTTCTACCAATATTGATCCTGTTGTTACCAGAAAGTTTGTTTTCAAAAAGTGCACGAGCCTGCTTCCACGCGTGAGTATCGTTTCGTCGGACTGGACTGATCGTTGGACATTTGAGAGTTAGCACGGTTCTATAATATCCAAAAACCTTTTAAGGTCTTAACAAACTTGCTCTCTTATTTCACCCACGTATTCTTCTTCTCCCTCTGACATCTTTCTTAATGCAGTTCTGAGGGGAATAAGTTCTTGGTCTTTTTGCGTGAAGCATGGTGCCTCGAGAGGTCGATAGAGTATAGCAAATAGTGCGCACAACAACACCATCATTGCCATTATCCATACTGAATACTTCCAACCAACCGCTGAAAGATATGCTGTCGTATGTGAGAGAAATACTTTTGAAAAACAAATTTTGACTACCTACTTGAGATAGAGAATTCTGTAAGAAATGGCATTACCATTGTGCCAACTCCTGAACCAGCAACAGCAATACCAGTGGCAATCGCCCTAAAACCACTCAGTAGAAACACCGCCATCACATCGTAATACTCATGTTCACCTACCGTTTGCTTTCGAAGTAGTAACCAACAACGACAATGGCAGGCAAATAGATCATCCCGAACCCAACACCACCTAATACGCCATAGATGAACATAAATGTGTAGATGTTGGGCGATGCAACTGAGATTAGGAATGCAGAGCCAGAAATGAATGCACCACTAATAACCACCTTGCGAGCACCATACTTGTTCACCAGACCGCCGACGAATGGACCTAATGAAAGACTCGACAACTCCTCGTGTACTTGACAACAAACTTGAAAGGATAAAAACACTAATTATGTATTATAATAGTCAACTCACCAACTAACAAATACACTCCGATCAAAAGTGAACCAATGAGAGCCGTGGCTGCATCTGATGCCTGAAGTAGAAATCAGTGAAATGGAAAGGTCAGAAAAAGACTGCTATTTTACGAACTAATCCAAACGTTGCAGAAAATTTCCGCACCAAAAATACACGGTTGAGACCAAAATCTTCTTTTCTGCTCCCTTTGTCCTCAAATGTTTCACAAAACTAGTTCCATAATGCTCAGATCCGGGTATTCGACGTCAATTTTCAAATTCCTTCGTTCATTTCTGACACAGTAGAAAATGTTCGTAATGGTCAACTGCATGGATAAACATATCGTTCGTCTTAACGTGATATTTGAGCTCCTGCACATCATCCATTGACAAACGAAATGTTTGCCCAACTTAGAGTGAAGTAGAAACTGGGCTAGTGCCCCCGTGTCTTCACATGGAAATGTCAGCCAACGGATCAGAGAAGAACTCGAAGATATAACGAGTAGGCCGCGATAGTCAGGTAGCTCTCCATTCGTTTTCCAAAGAGCTCACAGTTTTAATTGACAATAGCGATATCCCAGAACGCTGTTCAATATGCTCCAGAAACACTTTTTTCTAGTGTGAGTTAGCAAATTTTTGAAAGTTTAGAGTAAGCTATGTATTACCTTGAACTTTCTTAAAGCTGCTGAAAACGGAAAACCACCATCTTGATATGACCAGGAAAAGCTGGAGACTCACGTGGAAGTGTTGAGAGTAGGAACTTTTAAACTCTGTGAAACAAGTGCAGACACCATCAACGACGAGGTTAGAAAAGAAAGCGGCAAGCACTATCATCCATCCGTACCCCCCATCAGGTGGCGTTGGAATCAGCTGAACCGCAAGGTCAGCACCTGATATGAAAAAGAATGATCATGATGTGAGATTAAACTGAAACAAAATCTCATTAATATGTGGAATACAGCGCATAGTTGATTAGTTTATTGGGAAAAAATGATGTGGAACATTTGTTCTGAGAGGCCTACACATGTTGATTATACTCTACGCCAATTTCTTATCAGAGAAAAAAGCGTTGACACGAGTAAGCCGACTAAATAAAGAAAATAAAACAAAAATCATATAATATAGTACAATATCACAGTCAGCAGATGAAAAATAGCACAATGACTTGACTATAGAAGACAATTGAAGGTGTGATTTAATTACAACACAAAAGCCAATCATACTGTTGACACTTAAAGCTTTCCAAAGATCTCTTGAAAAAGGAATTCACGAAAAGTCACGTCGGAACAGTTAAAAAAATATAAGGAGGTACCGCTATCGAAACGCTCCAAATATTGCGGTAGACCATTACAACCACACATGATAATTGTCTTCTATAATTGCTTTTAATGTTAAAACTTTGAAAAATGATTTCAAAGAAATAAGAAGCCTCGAAATACAAAAAAAAAAATTAAAAAAGATATTTGTAAAGAAATGTCGTAAACCTGGTTGCAAGTTTATAGAAAGAGTTGAGCAGTCAAACTCCTGGTTCATGCCATTCATGGACCCGCTTTCTTCCTCCTCGAAGAACGCGCGAGAGCCCGCTGAAAAATCACATTTCATATCAACAAAAGAAAATACTGGAGTAAAAAGCCTCTCTTATCGTTTTATACCTATTTTTTTTATCTTTCACACGACCTGTCCTCACGCCTACTGTGCCTTTTCCAACACTTCTCATACTCGATTCGTTTCCCTCGCATTCATTATCCACGAAGATTCTCGAATAAAGTCAAGAAATGGTATTTGAATCAAAAGACTAGAAGTGACAATGGATTTCAACAAAGCAACGAACGATAAACGACAAAGATTCAACGATATGCGTGACAAAGACGAAGAAATCCTCAAATAGCAGCAGAAGCCAAACGTAGATAGTTTTCCGACAGCTTCTCAGATGGTGGATAGGAGGAAATGATTCGAATACAAAAAGTTCTGGGATCCACATAGTGTGATATATGTGCAGTCGGGCCACGTAATAAATAATAAAGTTGGATAATTCGTCACATTCCTGAAATGGGTGAGCAAGCAGTTAAGTACATCGACACATTATCCTATGAAATTCGAAAAAAGACGCATGAACGACCATGTAGAAGTATATAAGGCGACTATTACTGACGCGATCAAATCAGATTGACCACTCGATGTGATCAAAATGGGTTTGAATGAGAGATTACGGGAAACAAGGACCAATTAACCCACACTCAATGGCGATAAATGAGTAACAGGTTGTTGGCGATCTTCTCAACTAAACATAACAAACAACAGATGGATCGAATTTTATTCAAAACGAGGTTCAGATGTGTGAGGGTCTCCCTGACACAATCATTCTACTTTTCAATCAAATGATTTCAACTCATAGCGCCACGGTTTTTCTACGCGCTTCTAATATCCCATGGCACCAATGTAAAACTAATGCAATTTAAAAAACAACAAAGTGGCCTTAGCCCTGGTTTCATATTGTCAGGGCAAATCTTTTATTGGTTTTATTTTGCGCGATCTGATGGCACACGTTGTGAAGGCGGATCCTAGCACATACATTCTACTCGTTTCCACGTACCCATCATTCACGAAGGATGTTATCGGATTTGCATATGAATTCATTTACAGCTGCTGGATTTTTGGTCCTCAATGCACGTCTTTGAATGTCAGTTGAGTCGATTCTGCCACGCCATATTTGAGGACTGGATGGATTCGGCTAATCCCAGACGAGTCTGGTAGAAATTTCCTTCCATGGAAGGATCTGATGCTGGATAATACTGACGCGAGACCGAAACATTATGCTGCTCGTACTGAATGAGTATCACTACCACTGCGCTATCAATCCTCTACGCTGAAGGTTGGTTCAACTTCTATTAGGTGCTCCAAGTCTATTTTTCTCTAATCACATTTAGAGTTTCGACGAGGATGGCTTAGGCTACGTCAAAAGAAAGATTCCTGCCCTGCACATCAATTTTGTCAAGAAAAGAAATAATCCAGTGTCGCTTTTTCATACGCGAAAAAAAGTTAATGCAACAAGATAATCTTCAAGAAGCTGTGAGAGAAATTGGCAGAGAAACAGAAAACGAAGAATAAATGGGTAGTAATAGATAATTCGCGATTCGGTGAGTTTCTTAAGTAGGTCAAAATGTGCAAATTATGAGGGACCACGGTAAAAGTTTGGTGCCTTGTGTTAGAAAAAATAACAACTAGCTATGTTGAGAGTAAATTAAGAAAGATGTTTTAGACTTGAATTCACCTGAGTGGTTTCCTTAGTCTCTTTGAATGTTTATTAGAAGGCAAACAACGTGATCAATTCATTTAGCGGTTCTACTCACCGTTCGACTTCGCCAATAGCCAATTAAAAATTAGCAATGGATTAAGTAAAACAGATTTTCATTTGATTTCGAGACACCGCTAATGTCAAGTGTGTAGGTGTGAAGCGGAAAAATGCAGTAAATTCATTTAATACTGTGCTAACACTGCGTATCGGAATGGATGAAAAAACCGGTCAATGAACTGCAATGGTGTGATGAAAGACGACAAATGCACTTCCGCTTGTTATCTGTACTCCCGGCTGGGTTCACTACCATTCGGTCGTGGTTGTGGATCACTAGCAATCTGACTTGTTCGAATAAATAAATGCGAAAGCGCTCATAAGTATGGTCAGAAATTTTGCGTCAATTGGAGACAAAAGAAGGAGAAACAGCCGAAGGTTCTCCTCACGGTTCGACTTCTAGGACTCCTAGTAAAATTGCGCCTCAATGGAAATGTTTTTCTCTTCATCAAACCTTGGAAATAACGTTTCCTAATAATCCTTTCTTCCAGCTCTTTATTTTGAAAGCCAACAATCAAAAATGGATCATAAAAATTTGTGATTTGTGATCAGTGCTGCGACACAACAAGTCGCCATGCATGCGTATATTGGCGGTCTTTAAAACTGACTCAAGGAAACGCGATCCATGCCTCGTCGTCAAGGAGAGCACATCAAGCACGCAGTTATTCCTGAACTGTTGGCATATCCACCCGGAAGTGTATGTGTGGACCACTGCTGGGAATCGTCGTGATCTTTGAACAAGTCTAGTTCCAAGGTATAACAGCAAGCTTCTCCACATTCCATAGCGAAAACAAGGGAGGTTTAAGTATACATATATAAATAGATATATATACACT
>MQTX01000418.1:0-56423 GCA_009735665.1 Angiostrongylus cantonensis | reverse complement strand
TATATGCATAAACGAAGAAAGAGGAACTGTATGAAGATAGATAATACTGTGGTAGTGATGCCGCTCCTCACGAACATGGTGCTGGTTCGATCCGGTTCCTGCCTCATCAAGCCTCTCATTATTCCAGGATAGCGAAACGGGCACAGGACGAGTCCGAGAAAGAAAATCACTCTTTGCAATCCAAGTTGGAACGTTCTAGCCCGGCTATCCCAGGACTCCTGAGAGAGTCGAGTCGACCAACATTCTACGATATTCAAGATGAAAAGAAAATCATTACGCTGCACTTGAATACACGCACAAAATTTGGGGAGCCTTAGTGAATGATGGATGCGAGGAACTGAGCCAAATGTGTGGTCTTGGGATCCGCACAGTAGACGTGAAGATGGGTAGTAGGGTAGTATAAAATGAAGTAAAGAAATATATATACGTATGTCTACATATGGATATATATATATTAATATATATACATATATATTTGTATATATATATACATCCATATATATACACATGCATGTATATATATGTATATGTATATATACATATATAGGCGCTTTTCCATTTCCCTGATTGATGCCTATAGAAAACAGGACAAAACACAGATAAATTATTATCACAAACTAATGAAAGGTCAGAATGTAACTCATCTAGCCCTCTATACGTCACTGTAACGGGCTGCTGCACGATAAAGCTCTTCATCACAGTTATTCATCCAGATGTTACGCAAAACATTTGATCACGGGAGCAAAACGGAGATTTCCTCTCACGCACAGCGAAATTCCACTGTTAACTACGACAACGTGTTCGATCGAAACGTGCGCTGAATCTGCTGATAAAACTCCAGACCGCGATCTGATATTTGTCTATGTTCATGCGCGACTCTACTATTTAATAGGAGCGGAAAAGGGTGCTACTTAATTGTTTATTGCTAGAATTTACCCGTTAGTTATGGAATTTTTATCAATTATTAGTAAGAGAATGTGTCTTCAAAGTAACAAAACAAAAGGTGGGCAACGAAAGTGATAAACCTGGAGGGTGCAAAATGATAATACCGCTTCAGATGTGACAAAAATTAACTTTCCAATATTTCAGAAAATTTTCTTCTTTCATCATTACGCTGGTGCTAAAGCTTTTTGTAGTGAGCAAAAATATCCACTAAAGAGTTCGAAATCGGAATCTTTTCAATAGTTGAAGTTAAGTGGAAAACAGCTAAAGACAATCGTAGTCTTACCACGGGAAGATTGCCATTCTTCTTTTCAGGTGCGCAATCTGGAAGCCACTCTCCGCTAGTCAGCATTACCTATGTATAAGTGTATGAGTTTTTCACACGAAGGAATTTCAACACCACTTAAGTACTATGAAAGCTGGAAGAAAAACGGAGCAATGCATGAGAACAAATTCCTCCGTTGAGCGCGATAAGGGTGCACGATATGACAGGCGCATACGATATTTCGGAACTTTTTACCAGATAAGAAGTTGCAAAAACTTTTTTTAAAAAACCATAGACCTACCAGACGTAGACGATGACTTCGTAAAACTTTCGATGATAAGAGATCATAATTGAAATAGAGGATCATTTTATCCTTTAGGAAACCTCTCTCAGCGCTTACGCAATCATAGACATGTTTGGTTTCAATATACCTCTAAGCTGAAGAGTGTCATTCTCAAACGAAACCTGCATCATCGAGCCGACACATCAAATGAGTTGCGTTTTATGGGCCAGTTTCTCTGTCTGATTCACTGCTCTTTTTAACAAATGGAACAGCCATTGACAGAAAGGCAAAAACTAAACCCATAATCTATTTTCGACGTATGCAACAGAATTCCTGATAGTTGACTTTGGGAATTTTCATCACCGCTTTTAAATCTATGGAAGTGGAGACAAAATTTCAAGGCTGTGCATAGAGTGCTTTGCCGCATGATGAAACGCCATTCGTTTAGTTTAGATCATTTCCAATCAAAAGATTGGAGAAAATATTATTGACATAATCGTAACATTCCACAACCACAATATTCTCGTTGGATAAATCGACCATTTCACTCAACTCTGACTCAAATTAATCTCTTGCTAAAATAGGCGATGGTGTGGAAAGTGACAAATTGTTGGCAGAAGCCCAAGACTCCGACCTTTGATCACCTCTTTCTTTCAGTACTATACGACCTGAGCCCGCATTCAATGGCTCACGCATTAATAATTAGAATACAGATGACGCAATGTCCCTCAGCGACAATAGGTCGGCTCATGTCAAGTTTGATTAAAGAGTGTCTCAGACCGAACAGAACCACTAGAATCGAAAGGTATTTAGTAAAAATACGCAAGTCTTCTATACGTCCACCATGAAGCGAAGATGTTGCACAGCGATTAGAGGTGACTAGCATCACACTTGGTTCTTGGTTCCACACAACTCGCCACGCTAATCAAGCCATCCCGCTCGTGTTGGCACAAATTGGAAGTGGATTTGTCTGGGATGATAAGTGCCTTCAAACGTCAAACCCTCATAAGATAGTATATAGGCCAAACCTGCACTCAATCACCTCTACGGGGCTTAATGGGGTTGGATGTAACATTCTCTAGAGATTGGTCAAAGCATTTTAATTAATACAGTCTGTAGTTTACACATGCTTAGATTTTTAATTTCTCAACTTTCTAAAAATTCAATCTTCTAAACAAACTTCCAACCTGCAATCAAAAAATTAACTATAAAAGACGGCATTGCAGTCGCCTCTCTCACGCTCTCGACTGCTCGAAGACCCTTGTTATCAAGAAATGACTGGCACAAAACGAAAAACCAGCTGTAGTGGTATAACCTAAACAAACTGATGCGAAAATAATGGTGACATCGCCACTGTGCAATTCACACATCCATTGTATAGCGGTTGTTCTTTGCTTCCAGTGCTACCGCACAGCGTTTTAAAGCTCATTTCCTTCTAAAAATTCCTGATATAATACTTCTTCCGAAACTCACTTTACAGCGATTTTAGACTGGTCGTAACAACGCTCTTAAGTCATGAAACCCTAAACATTTCGCTTCATAACTTCAAACTTGGACCATAGTATAGTGGATTCAAGTGAAATTTTATAAAGTATTAGTCAACGGGCACTCCTTCAAACGTACATTGCAGAGTTGGCTCAAGAATCACATGTGACGACAACCACTTGAAACCGGTACCTGAAGCTGCCCCCACCCCTTCAAAAGAAAAAAGCTACTTGTAGGGATATAGAAGAACTTAACTTTCAAATTCAACAATCGTGCATCATTTGAAAGGCACCAGAAGAGTGAAGGAGATCGATAAATGGATTTCACACGAATTGAGAGAAGAGAACCAGGATCGCCGTCAATAATTCCTTTTTGTGTTTCTTCCACGTAAAAAATCACTTCTCGATCGTACTTTGACGTGAGACGAGAAATGGTCTACATTAGACAACTGACAACGTCCAGCAAGTGGGTCGGGATTAAGCTTTTTAAGCGATATCCAAAATCTAGTTTGCACCAAGAGATGGCTATTATGACATTTTTATTTTCTGCAGAGAAAACCATATAATAAAAGGTCTTCAATCTTAGCGAAATGATAATAACAAAAAAGTAATGCCATGTCACTGGATCGATGAAATCCAGCGAAATGAATGAGATCTTTTATGATCAAAGCGCTCCTAAAAATATCCTTGAAGAATTTCACATTCCAGAACTTCAGACGACTACTCCACCGCAGTCACTAAACTCACATCGTGTTGGGAAATTTCACGGCTTCGAATTGCAGATAATCAAAATGGTTCTTGAAAGCGTTGTCAGCGCTATTAAATAAACTATTATTGCTACAGTTACCACTACTAATAACAGCAATCTTATAAAAGTACAACGAACAACGAACTGCTACTATTAGCAATAATGGTGACATGAAAAAAGCGATTTTATGTTTACAAGCGAAACCTTGGATAACGAAACTGTTCTCGACTGCGACTTGTGAACTATCGATGCTGCCGGGTGAAGTGCCGAGAAGCGAAAGATCGGGAATTCTGACAACGTTCGTCAACACATCCTCTTACCTCGACTATATCGATCAAATAACGACTAGACAATTGTCGCTTCTTGCACACTCATGAAATGTATCGAATGGCCTCAGCCTAGCGAAAGGATAACGATTACGGGAAGTGTGGAAGGGCAAACTCGTCTCAATATTTCGCTAGAGAGCTAGGTAAATATGCAGCGTTGATGTCTGGGTTTTCATAGAAACCGCACTCTTTTCTTAACTAACAATACTGACTGGATAGAATACCCTATTTCATAGGATAATAAGAATCATTTGACATAATGTGCATAGCACAGAAAATGTATAACAAATCACTGTTAGATGAATAAACATTTACTGTCCTTTTTTAGGAATAAAATCTAGCTTTCGACAGAAGGTTTCGTAAAGTGTTTTAATCACTTTCAACGTATAAAAACCTAGCATCATTTAAAAACAGGAATTCGCCTGACGCGGAAAACAAAGCATACAGCTAGTTACTTACTGCGGACGCATCGTCAATGTTCACCAGCTCCACCCCTTCCCCGATGTTAGCCATGCAATTCTCTGGACAATGAGATGTTGCTCTGGATATAACACGTCGCATCGACACCCACGACACCCTTTTTGCTGTGACCTCGGTAGATTTCGACCCTTCCTTCATGGATGAACAGAATGGAAAACTTTTACAATAATCTGTTACGAGTAAAGCTCATGAGATTGGGACGGCGTTATTGCCTTAGAAATTATATGATTTACAACCACAACCACAAATTCAGTTCAGAAAATGGAGCTTTAACAGCTCGACAAAATATGTGGTTTCTCTACCTTAAGAAGGATAAAGAACAAATTCTATATGGAATAACGCATCATTGGTGAAGACGATTAACAAACACGAAGAAATTTTGTTCCAGAACATAACACGTCAAAAGTCGCTTCTTTCAAAATTAACCATTTTACGACCGAGGCCTCTTTCGCGTCTCGTGTTCGTCGGACCGCATAGCATTCAAGCACAATCGAAATGCGCATTGAAGTCAAGATGTAGGTTCCGGTGGCCGGCGCAAGAGTCGCTACACATTGGTTGCTACCGTTCTGATGTTCTGTTCCTTCAGACATTTTTCTTGTCTCTCTATCGTCTACCTATCTAAGATAAACTACTTCTTATGCTCTCATGTTCATCGACTATATCTGACTTTGCGTGTGCTGAAAGAAAATTCGTCTATTGGGGTCAGAATTTAATAAAGTAGTGCAAGTTGTACAAATAACATTACATTATTTAGTGTATGGCTTTAACATCCTCCACTTCCATACAACAGCTTCCTTCCGCTTTTCCCTGTCGCTTGCAAGAGTAGCCAAGTGGGTTCTCCTCACTGTAGGAACTTTTTGAGCATCATACTTTTCCTCTAGGCTCTTTGTGAAGAGTTCTGACCATCGGGTCGGTGATCCTGCAGCAGTACATTTGAGTCCCGTCAAGGAATCCATTTCCGAGGAATTCAGTCACCAGTGGCTCTTGGCTCTTGTCCATCGCCTGCCGTTTATATGCATTGTGTGTCCAATCAACATCATCATCGACAGTTTGTCGTATAGAACGATGCCCTTGATTTTTGATCGTTGTCGTAGGTCGGAACCCGGATTCCTTCCTTTACTTGTGTGACACGGGATACTCCTAGCAACATCCTCCCAACTGTGCGTCCAATAACCCTGAATGACTTTTCATCCTGCTTACTCAGCGACCAGGCTTCTGACGCTTACCTTAGGACAGGATGAGTCGTAGAGTCGAAAAAACGAGCACGAAGCCGGTGTTTTGTCCTCCTCACTACTTACTCGATGCTCTTGAAAATCTCCCGAAGTCGCTCTTTTCCCCCTGGTTAACTCTGTAGCTAAGCCGTTCATCACGTTGATTTCTCAAACTCTATAGATATAATTGGAACATTCGAAGACATCCATTCCGCTGAGCGCGAATGGTGAATACGTAACCAATCCGTTCCCCATAAACATCGTTGTTGGGAGATTTAGTCGAAGGCCAGCCTTTCCATAGACATTATCAATGTGAGCAAGTATTCGTTACACTTGGCTAGTATTTGATATCATGAGAACGATTTCACCTGCAAAGCGAAGATGGTGTAATTGCCAACCATCGATTTTCACTGCTGTGTTGTCCTATTCCAGTGTTCGTATGACGTTTCCAAGGGTGCCGGTAAATAATCCTGGCGAGATGATATCGCCTTTTCAAACTCCTCTCTTGAAGTCCATATTAATAACCTTGTATAGTGGCACCATCTTCGTTGCGAAATTTTTGTACAGCTCAATAAGAATCTCTATGTACTGAGTAAGGACTCCTTTGACTATCAAAGCCTTCCATGACTGCCTTCTATCTCAATTGAATCAAAGGCCTTCTGTAAATAGATGAAAGTGAGACAGAGCGGTCTTTCGCACTCTAGCGATACTTCAATGAGTCTCGTTATTGTGTGGACCTGGTCCATTGCACTGCAAAAACTTTTTGAAATCCTGCTTGCTCAAATGGCTGTCCTTCATCCAGTGTTCTGTCAATCCTGTTTAGGATGACTCGAGTGAAAAGTTTGTAGACGACAGACAGCAAGCAGATTAGGCGATAGTTGCCGAAATCGTGTAGGTAACACCTCATGAGCAATAACAAAGTCTTGCTGGTCTTCTAGTGAGTAGGGACGTCGCATTCAGTTAGATAGCGTGTGAAGAGCCGACCCAGTGTGTTTATAAGGACTGGCAGAAGATTCTTCAGGTATTCAGATCATATTCTGTCTGGACCTGGTGTTGTTCGTAAGAATGTAGTCTGCCCACTGATAATTATGGATATTGAGAACGCTTAGGCCTTCTAAATACTACAAATATGCTCACAAAGTCTCTTGGTTGATATGCCATCTTCTGCGACGATAAAGTGTTCCTTACCTCTAAATTCTACTGTGTAGGTGCTAACAGGTCTGCTGTGAAATCTAAACAGACGTGTCAACTCGTCCGAAAGTATAGCACAGTAAACTTTTCGTTAGTGCAACGGATCGAGAATACATCTCCATGGACCAGCCCCAGTATTACAAAATCAGTGTTCGATAAGCTATAGAATGGGTACAAAAAATCTGTCAAAAAAGATCTGTACGACAAAACAGATCAGAAAAAAACGTGCACATTGAAGACAAGATATGTTGTCCGAAATCCACAGCAACATACATATATCGAAATCACTGCGTGTGGTGGTGAAAGGGTTCATCAGCAATACTTATGCGACTGCTTGTTCATGTTAAAAAATATGGAAAAATTAAATTTCGCCCCAAATTTTTGGCAAATGCTAATCTGTGAAAAGAATTTCAAAAATTCAAGAAATGGCAAAATCCAGTGTTATTTAAAAACAATAATGCAACCGATGCAAAAAGTAGAAGTGGTCGCGACTGTGTTCATCAAAATTCTTTTTTGTCGTTTATATTCGATCCACCATGCTTATTTACGAAGTGAGATTATCTTCATACCTTAATAAAAACAACAAAATTTGCTTGAAGTCGTTTGAAGTTGCATCCTTAACGTTTTCAAGAACGTACTAGTTTTTTTTTTTTAAATAAAAGATACGGTATGGCGGAAAGCGGAAAATATTGATGATGAATAAAAAGTAAAAAAAATAGTCGAAGAACAAATTGAGAACATTTTGCAAAAACTTCGTTGCCCGTTAGTAGTTCAAATTGACAGACATCTAGATCTAGTCGTTTTTGCAGCTGATCTCTCCGGGACACATCCGATAAATTGACCTTGATATAAACGACCCCAAAAATATTGTAAAAAGATGAAAGACGTTCGTCCTGATTAATTGCTGTAATGTCTCTGATACTAGACTGATCACCTCATATTGGGACTATCGGTATTAATTCCTAACTGTTGTAACCGCTTACTAACGATGTCGCTATTGACGTAATAGTTTGCGGCTAGCACACCCGCGAACGATTGCTCATCGAACGAGACATGATCATTAACAATCAAAATGCTTTTTAGTAAAGGTGGACATCCTTCAAAGGAATTCTTGGCAATTTTACTAATGATCGCTGGGAAAGCGCTTCAGAAAAGCAGGCAGCTCAATTTGACCTTTCCAGGCTCTGAAGAAGCTGAAACCGACGGAACGTCAGCTATTGTATCCTAATAAATTCTATAATAACAACCTCGTGTCTGCTTGTTGAAGAAAAACATCAAATTGAGGACAGATCTTGTGATAACAACAACAGCTATGAAACCTAAGCATTAGTAAGAAGTACGAATGGTATTCAAGTGAGATGAAAAACAAAGCGAGCATAAACAATATTTGCCATCTTTATCGATTTAAGCTCTCCTGATTACAAATAGCACCAAAACAAATGACACATCGACCGATGAAATGGAATTTCACGCAATGGAAGGGGATGTCAACACTAAATATTTGAGCGTACTTCTTAGTGTTACTATGTTGACAAGCTAACATGAAGTTGTTATGTGAACCTTTTTTCTTGCTAACGTTTCGGTGCCTTCGTCTCTTCAAAATGTTAACCATAGTTTTAATAATGCTAAACACTTAAAAATGCACAGCCTTAGTAAGAAGAGCATTACTCATCTTAAAATATACGTCCATTACGAGCTCAGAGCATATTCATTCCTTTGTAAGAACCACAGCATAGAGACTCTGACGGTTCTGCCTATTCCGCAGCGCCAGTGAGTAGCCACCTGTTGGCTATTTGCACTTCACACGTCATATGGTCATATGGTCCAGTAAGTCGTAACAAATGATAGAATAAAGACGTTCATCGCTATGAGTACGAATTAAGATTGTTCCATGCATAAAGAGTAGCTGAGCGGATATCTCTGAACAGGCCACAAACTATGAGCACAAGGCGTTGTCAATGATGTCAAAGTTTACATGAGAAGCATAAACCGTCAACACCAGCACATCAGCAAATATTATATATTCTGTTAAAGGTTGAGAATTATCCTTTCTGATAAAAATAGTATTGTATTTAGTCCTCATCTTTCTTAACTGCAAAATCTGTCATTGCCCGTAATTTTTCTTGCAACTTTTGCTACATTAAGGTAATAAACAACCAGCAGCATGTTTAATTTTACAGTCAGCCACCTCACAACCATCTTATGTGTAAGTCACCAGGTGATGAAGCGTAAAACAACACAAAATCAGAACATTGTGAAGTTGATAAGTGTAGACATCTGGCATGGGACGTGTTGTACAAGACGTACTAGCTAGTGTACAGCCTTACCAGGGTCAAAAGGAACGCAAACCACAAAAGCACATAAAATCATGCGAGCTTCGCTTCAACAATATGTATTTTTATATCCAATTTAATGCCATATACGTCGATTTTCCAATAAGATTAGCTGGTCACATACTGAAGACAACAGCAACGATGGCATGGAATGCTCGTAAAATTTTCCTCAGACGACAAAAGTGTGCTGTGTGGTAACAATATGAGGCTCTCAAAAAACTGATACTTCCTCTAACTGGAAACGAACAGCGGTGAATTTATGTTAACTTGAACTAAAAATACTGATCAGAGTGGAAAAAAGTCTAGACTCAAAAATAAACAATGAAACTGCATAGCAATGAGTGCTGCAAGACAAAAACAATGAACGGTGGGTATCTGAGTAAGAACCTATCTTCGATAATGCGCATAGCACAGGAATATCTTAAAGGAAGATCTAAGTTGGAATTGCCGACCACGATCATAATCCTATGGTAGAGTTATTTCGTCGCATTCATCGCCTTCGTACTTAATGTTCTTCACTGTGCTTATCGCGCATAAAGTGAGTTGTAGAAAAGCAAATACGGAATTTAATTAAACAGCTTTACGACACAAGCATCATTTAAAAAAAGCGGAAGAGATGAATCCAAAACCTTCACCGTGTCACTCAACGATGCTTGATTACTAGTTTACTGGTGCCTGTCTACAGAAATTCAATCTGTTGCAAGATGTTTTTAATGCCGCACAACTAAGGCTCGATGAATAAACTGGTCCGGAAGATAGTTTTTTGTTAGTTATTAATGCGTATAATGTAGCTTCTCTTCGACGACGAATAACACAACAACCGTGGTGAAGGGAAATTCGATAAAATACAAAGGAAACCTAACAGAAAATCCTTGTGATAGATGGACCATCATAAAATAAATGCCTTGAAATCAACGCGCAATGAAGATTTTGTTTCATTGTGTTTGAAATCAATGGGCATTGTCCCGAGTGAGCCAAACGCGATAAAATTAGCCTTAGAAACAAAGCTGCTTTGGAAATAGCTTTAAATGTATAATTTGAACTATTTAACAGATCTCCTTTTTCTCTAGGAGAAATACAAAAACGGTAGAAAATTATTTCAAAAAGTGGACTGTGGACTGCTCAGCGATCACTTAAACAAACAAGATCTTGAGCAAACTAACTTTATAGTGATTTTCCATAAAAATATAATTCGAAAGCGAAGGAAAGAAAAACAGTACTAGCAGTGGTTCCTTCTTAATCTCAGCAAATCTGCGCTTGTCTTGTACTCATAAGGGAAGACCTAACTACAAGTCTATTCACTGTTGCCATATCATATACCGAAAATTGAAACAGCCAGTGGAATAAGCGAGCAAGTTAATTATGTGAAGCATATCGAGATATGATCACCCCATGATAAGTCCTCATGTACATAAATAAACACTCGAAAGCTATGCAAACGATCTCCATATGGCTGCTTATCTTCTAGAAATGTTTCGTCTTCAGTTAACTTCATATGGGATGTCGTCATTGCGAAGGAATACTCCAGAAGTGGGTACTTCCTCCAGTGGAAAAAACCTAGAGGTGAAAATATCCGGTGACCCTGAACAGTTTAGTTGGCACTGAAACGCAGTAAATGACCGAAAAGGAATGTGAAACGGCTAAATTTACATATCGTTAGAAGGCTTCGTGCCCCTGCTCGCACATCGATCGCGCGGCTTCGGCGGGCTCTCGGCAAACCCTCACTGCCTGCGCCGGCAGCCCCCCACGCTGTCGTCAATCGGTACCCAGAACTCCTTAGCTTGCCTGCTCGTGCGTGGCAATCCAGAAACGCGGTTCACATGTGCACCAGAGCCCCAATATCACCATAGCTGGTTGCTGCTGCTACATCAAAGCCACACCATGACGTCTAAAGTGCACATGCATAGCTTTCTCCATTAATGGGGTCATAATGTTACCATACTGGGACAGCTTCGATTGCCTTTCTTTCTGAACTAACTATTGACTTAATAAACAGCCTAGTGAAAAATTGAAGCAGTCGGATATTTGAATCTTGATGAATATGTGAACGCTGTCGGTTAAATAATCGTCGATCGAATGTTTGAACTTTACATGAAATCGCATTCAGACAGTTCATGACAAATAACGGTACAAGATAGACATTTGAAATTTCACGAAGCATTCGTGGTAACTACTATAACAACAAGTCGTCCTCACTGGTCTGAACACCGCCGATCATGTTTTAAGAGGGTGGTCCTGATCCCTTATATAGATGCTGTTTAGTTTTTTAGTGCAAAGCTTCAGAATTTTCCTGATAGGTACGAGAGTTTGCAGGGAAAGCGTGGAACGACTAGCTGTCACAAACAATGAGCACTTGAAAAATTGAAGCGCATACACACCATAACGTTTGACAAATTACAGAAAGAAAGGGAACATGTGATAGGACTGTTTCAGCAAATATTCCTGGACGCGGCCTCACTTATTAGCGACATTATTACTCAAGCCTAACGAGTCATGGGTGCTTAAAAAGGTTAAAGAAGTTTTCATGCTAGCATTAATCCATAGAAATCACATTGGGGTAGACTCCGACCTTCAATGCTTGGTCACTGGAATGCTGAGACACACGAGTATTTCAAGCAACGTTTCTTCTTCATCTCAATCGATGGAAAATATCTAGAAAGTCCTCTATCGCGAAATTATGTATATTTTATATCTTCTGTCTTATCATCGGGCTTCTTCCATAAAATGATTGCTCAGTGAGCCTCAAGAACGGCAGTGTTAATGAAACAACAAGGCCAATGTTGGTGAGGTTCAAGCACAACTGAGAAGAATCATATTTTTCATTCGCTAGTGGTTTAATGAGAAAACGTGTTTCATTTTCTTTTTTTTTCAAACGCAAATTTGACAAAAGAAATGCTAAAAAGCGTTCGTGAAACGAGTACTAGTAAGGCTGTGTTAGCTCATTAACGATGCAGGTTTGCCGATAAGTGCCGGCACTTGTTGCACATATGGAGAACTCAAGCAGCTAAAGAATTTACAAACAACGAAGACTTTGCACTATCACTATAATGGTATTCATGGTCTGCTGAAATATTCTTAATGTATGTTTAAGTTGGAGTAAGAAAAGGCTACAGAATGTAAAAAAGGAGAAATCGAAGTGCAGCAATCACCCACATTGATGACGCTCTCGAGGACACTACAGTGCCATGCTGAACGAAATCTCACTTTTTCAGTGACTTCGCTGCTATAGATAAGAGCGGCAATAAGGACGAACGAAAGAAAGGACTCGTTTATACGCTGAAAAACTATCGTGATAGAATGGGAAAACATTCGTTTGTCTCATTGGCAATAAGCCATAAAATATCTCGTTTTCCTATATTCAAGCTGACGAAGTAGACCACTGGCGATACGTCTATTTAAAGTTGATTTTCGAATTATTCTCTCCCATGTGTCAAACTGGAATTGTTCGCATCGTCTAGAACGTTCTAAAATACATAATTCACATAATGAAACGGCCATATCACTACGCAATTGTACGGATACTACAATCACTTTGGTCCTCATGCTATTTTATTTATGTCTCTTGCAGTTATGCCCAAGACCGACTTTCTATTAATCTCGGCGTTGATCAAATAGTTTAGCATATTCTTCAAGAGCAAACACGAAGTATTACTTCATTTTTCATTGACGGAAAAGCTAATTCGGTGGATTTAGCCTTATGACAAATTATTGAAAAGAATTTCTCCGAAATGTCAGCTTTCTTGTTAATAAAAAAAAAACAACACCCCACTTCTGGTCATCAAGAACATAGTGAATTAAGTCTATTGCCGCTAGCTTCACCTGCTTCTCACGATCTTACCTCTCAAAGTGAAAACAGAATGTCAAACGTGCGATCTGCAAGGCAAGACTGCGGCGACGACTTGGAACCGTCGGGCTCCAGTCCTGTTGTGATATTAGAGAAAACTGTTCACAGATGCATATTAAGTGAATAGAAATAAAAGTGGCTATCATTTCAGAATTTACTATCATATTCGATTTATCCACTTCCATGAAAGCTATCAAATTAAGACAACATCCCATCTGCGAACAATAATACTACTTTTCTCATTTTCTTTTTCATCTATGCCTTTGCCGTGCAATTCATAACACTCGAACATTTATTGAGCCAAGAATGCAAGAGATAATCTATTAGATTTTGGACAGTCCAGTTAATTTGATACTACTCGCACACCTTAGTCAAAAGTTTCATATGTTTCCAACGAGAAGCGATGTGTAATCATTTACAATTCCCTGTAAAACACTGCTTCGAGCAGAAATAACACTCGAATAAGTGGTTATAGTAACAACAAAAATATACTTAAAAGACTTCAAAACAAATACTTTAGTTATCCACCGCGAAAAAAGGACTATGTACACAATACACAATAGAGAAGTCCGAAAGAAGGAAAAGGATCACAAAAATACATACCCATCACATCACGTGGTTTGTGTTCACAGGACAAGCAAATCTACGAATCTACGAAGTTTAATACTCTGTAAGACAAAAACTTTCACACATTAGTAACCCAGGCATTGATCCCAATATATTGTGCAAAAACACAATATACGTACAATCACAATGAACCTACATTTTTCAGCAGAAAATAAAACACCAAACGAAACTCTCCTAGTCGTCGCAGGAACATTTTACTGCAAATCTAATGAAGAAGAAATATTCGAAGAAGTTGTCCGGCTTTTACTGCAACGACTCGTGCCATTTGCACAGTTACTGTCCACTGTTTGGCTTTCCACATGAGCTAAGTAGTCCGAGTCCAAAATTTCGTCACAAGTTGGCCGGCATTTTGGTTCCACACTAGTTAACCAGGAAACAAAAACCTTCTAAAAAAGGGGAAAGTGCAAATTATCACTAGATTTTTCTAAAGCCAAGATAAGCTGATTTTCTTGATTAGAATCTGCAAAACAACTCTCTTTAATTAAGAAGTCCAAACATCATTAGTTCAATAGTTACCAAAACCTAAAAGAAGAGATATAGAAAACACGTGTAGTACCATTTCTTATGGCTTAAACATTTCCGCAAACCATTTGTAGTATTGAAATCCTTACCTCACTAGGCATTAAATTAAGAGCGTCTGGAATCTGTCCTTGCTGCAGACTGCGAAGAGTAACGCTCCGCTCCATTAGTGTTTGAAACGGTATCACAAGCTCACAGAAAATAAGACCAAGAGAAAATACATCCACTTTGAAAGTATATGGCTTGTTCTCAAGCTACAATCATCATTTGCTGAGCATTTACAAGTGCAGCTAACTTCAAACCAAATCGACGAACCTGCTCTGGACTCATATATCCTCTCGTGCCAACATTGTCGGTATGAACCATAAATCGAGACGAATTTTTCTCGACTGGTGGATCTTCGGCAGGTATATACCTCGTTACTAAACCCAAATCTCCGACTTTCAGTGCATGGTCAGATGCGAAGAAGATATTTTGCGGCTAAAAACAACGTGTCACTCTTGATTAAGTACCTCTCGAGTTTAGCCTAAAAACATGTCGGTCCGCCAAATCAAAAAGGAGCAGGTGTAATTAAATATGAAAAACTAAGCCGCAGAAAAGTACAGCCCACAACACCTATTCAAGAACTTAACACATTCATGTGGTTAACTTGGAAAACAGATGCAGTTTAGGTAGGGCATCTTGTTCGAATTTACAACTTAAACACACAAAAATTTACAGGTCCAGACAGAAATTTAAAACTCACTTTAATGTCACGATGTATGAGTCCTTGCCGATGAATATAACTAACCGCACTACACATCTGTACCATCCACACTTTCATTTTCTGAAGTGGACGATCCTCCCATGATATGTGACTCGACAGCCACGCATGTAATATTATTAGTATTATGGTTAATTATAATATTATTAGTATATTAATATTTTAATCTTACTAGTGTTCACATAAATAACCTTCCAATATTACCCGATAAACAGATCAGTGGATTACTTCTCGTAAAGAAATCGACGAATAATCTTACGATCCCACGAGGAGATTAGGGTTGTTGGCCATCGATTTGGGGCCATTCAACCGCTTGAAAAATAAAGATTTCTAGTAGGCACAGACTAACACTCCTCAAACAACCCTTGCTGAATATCATTCCAAACAACCGTAATAATAAATGCCACTTGAGCCTGCATCATATATCTACCTATCACCTATAAAGTGGCCATCAGTTTTCATGTAGAGCCACCGCTTAATTCTATTGTATGCCAACGTCACCATGTGATTCTAACTCTCTAGAATACAAAAGGACACAACAGTTTCTCTTCGGGATCTTTGTGGTGAAGCCTGACTATTTGGTCGGTGATCTTGTTAAAGGATAAAGCTTATGTATTTATGCGTATTTGCATTTGTGGGTGGTGTCTATGTATGTATATATGTGTATGCGTGTATATGTAATGCATGTATATAATGTATGTATGTACGTATGTGCGTATGTGTATATGTATTTATGTGTATTTGCATGTATATCTGTGTGTGCGTGTATATATATATATATATATGTGATGTGTGTGGATGGGTCTATAAAAGGACAATGAAGGATAAAGCTGTCGGCGTTGATCAATCCCTGAGGGATGCGCCATGCATTCGACTTCATTAAGTATCGTTGGAGGTGACTGAATGCATATCTGGCCTTTAGAATGACTCGCGGTGGCCTGCCGATGTATCGAGCCAATGCTGCTACCCTCCCAGACAAGTCTGGTACCAATTTGCCCACCCCGGATGGATGGTATGCTTGGTGGGCCATGGGCGCACGGATCGATTCCACGTGCGTGTCGCAGTGGCGCCTCCGTCCACTGCGTCACACGTGCCCTTGGTAATCTTGTTAGGCGCCTGAAATCCACTGGAATTGGGTCGCTAGTGGCATATGTGCTGTTTCGGACGGTAAAACATATGTGTCCATTCTATATAGTATTTGATACACACTGTCCTCCACTTTCGATAGTAGATGAAAAAAGGAAGTGCGGTAGGGTTAGCTGCACTCTCATTTTACTTTCATTAGCAATTGAAAGTAACGTTTTCACGGTAAAGCGTGTTGACGAATTTGGCACTACTATCAGTGTCGGAATTTCAGCGAAACAGCGTTTTTCCGGTTTTATGAACGGGTGATATCTTCTCTTCTCATTTAGTCCGATAACATGGTACATGGCTCGTTAGCTAGCAGAAGGATGAGCGTGAAGGAATCCTTGAATGGTAACTATATTTCAATCCCTTGTAGAATTCTCGGAAAGCACCAATATAGCGTAGAAAAAATATTCGATTAATTACGATACAGCCAATCCCATTATGATACTCCAAACTGGAAGACTCCTATCCCTAAAGTTAAGAATTTCTAACGAGAAAAGAAAAGAGTTTCTGGAACGGAAACGCGTCTATGGACACCGATATGAATTCTTGATATGATATTGGAAAACCGTTCTCATGGTAAGACTCACTTGTTAAAAGTACACCACATTCAAAGACAATTCCATGCAAACCACAACTAGGAGGAATGAAGAAGTGGATGCGAAGTTAGATGCTCTTTGTTTTTTTTTCACTACACTCGCATTGCAACTGCCTCAACTTCTCGTATTGCTCGTCCCCTCGTCTGCTCTGCAGTTAACCCCTTCATTATTCTACAATTCCAATCCCGTCTAATTATCAGACAACTCTGTTCGGAAAGACTCCGGTATGTAATAGGTTGGAATGCAGGATGAATGGTGCAGGATGAATGGACCAAACGGTGCAGATCACCTTCTTGTACAACGATTTGTGCACTTATTCTGATCGTTTGTTTACCTTGCCTTTGGTTACTTAATGAATGAAACTCTAGCAAGCGTGACAGTAATAATGGTAAATTTATCAGCTGCTACAACATGATGAACAGTGGATGCTATATCATTTTTATCCACGAGGTTCTATAATGGAGTTTGGAAAGAAAACAAATATCGCAAAGTATTCATGCATTAATTCTAACATGCAACTGAACGGAGCAATCCAAATGAATGTTGCTGAAACTGTGGATAATTTTCTCCATTGCAATTATGAATGAAAACATTGTCATTCTGGTATGGTAGCGGGCAAAACCCCGGAGAATGTTGCCACCTCTGATCTCTCCAGCTCCAGCCAATACAACTGCTCTTTCCCGTCCATGATTTCTTACTGCATTTCTGCTCTGCATTCTTGGACGATGGAAGTAGATGCATGCGGTTTCTACAGAGTAATGGTAACTTATCAAACTGAAATTTTCCCAAAACAAACGTTTCTAGTAAACCTTTCGACTTAGTACTGACACAAAGTCTGAAGAAGTCCATAGTATTCCTTATCGACTTTGTCGACGATGAAATCTTACACCCATTGTCCGGAGAACTTCTTATCCAATATCGGCAACATTGACTAGATAAAACATGCTATATACTATGCTTAGGTCTATTTTGTCATGATAAGTGCTTCTGAAAACATTAGTTACCACAAATTGCTTGGTCATTATGATAGACAGAGAGAGCAGGTCACCGTGTTGAATCTATTTCAATTTCTACACCTCAAAACGAATCACTTCAGACGTTCTCATAAAAGCAATCTTAGCGGTAAAGTTTCCACTTATGATCCCCCTGAATACATGACTTTTGAAGGCTCTCTCCAAGTTTATACTGAACGCTTCGACAAAACCAGCGTCATAACTTCACGTTAAAGCACGTGTTGCGGAGACTGTCGAAAGTGGAGCAAAAGAATATAAGGTTAGTACATAAGTTTGGTTGAAGACAAAAAAAGCCATCTATTCTCTATTGTTACACGTTCCTAGGAGCAGTAAATTATTATAAAAGGATTAAGCTCTTGGTGTTGATCAATCCCTGAGGGATGCACCAACAAAGTTTCTACAGATGATAGGAAAGAGGAAAAGCATAAAAAAAGACGCTACACTTGCAAATAGAACAGTCACTCAGACAACAGATGTCCTGCCGCACCGTCACTTTGCACAAAAACGGTAACAAGGACAACTTTGGCAACCACCTCCTGATTAGCGTACTGATTGTGCATGAAGAATATTAACCTCATACGCTTCTCTAAAACCTTGGATGAAGACCAACCTATAAATAAAGCAGGGTTCCGCAGAAGGTATGCGACAATGTGGGCCGCAAGGCCATTGAGTCCGCATTGGTAACTACAGTATAAGCCTATGCTGAGCTGTTTTGCACTACAATGGCGTATACAATCAGACCATTTGGATAAAAAAGCAGTATATACGTTGCAAACGATTCACTTCTAACCTTTGCGCTGTCCTCGACATTGCCGCATTTGTAAACAGCATCGCAGAAATAGAACTTAGTCACACGGCAAAAAAATTTGAACTACGAATGAATTAGAAGAAAAACTAATCCCTTAAGGAACCTTGGTATATAATGCGATGAACAACCCTAGACCAATGATCGATTAATAGAACAATGGCGTACATATATCTTAAAAGTCTAATGTAAAACGGGTCACGATTTGGGAGAAGGAATCAGTAGTATATCCAGAAATTCAACTCCAGAAACTTTATACCAAGAAATTGAACTCCAAGAACTTCCAGTTGTAGAAGAACCTGTGTACGACCACAGCCACGAATGAGAATCACTGTATGAAAAAATTAATGGAAGTATACCGAGAAATCCAACTCCAAGAACTTCCAGCTGTAGAAGAACCTGTGTATGACCACGACCACGAATGAGTACAGCTGCATGATAAGAAAATTAGTGGAAGTGTTGGGGAACCCGTGCATATCAAGATGGCCCGCTTAGGCATCTAAGCATTTCAGTATGGATAAATATTGATTTCCATTAAAAACATATGAAAGTGAGTCAGAAAACTAAAACGGATTCATGTTTACAAACCTGCATTTGAATATAAAGATATACAAAATTACTCGTATCCGAACTTGGTACCAAATCCTCATCGGTTGAAGACATCAAAACCATCTAAAATACGAAGCTTGAGAAATACAGAATTACTAACTACTAATTAAAAATGGACTACGGAAATCCAAGAATTAGTTTAACCATAACATAACGCTGACATGAACAACATTCTGAAACAAACTTTCTTGCCGAGCTGAGACAGATCATTGTCGTTGGTGAAATTGTTTTTTGAACAATCTCCAGCTTCGAACACAACGCTGTCCGAGTTTTCAGAAAGGACTTGCTGTTGATCTAAAGAGCAAAGTTAAGCACTTCCAAATAATATACCTCTGAAAATGACTTTACTGACTTCATAAATAAACGAAATTGTAGACAAAGCAGCCAGTAAAGACTAACCTTTGGAAACTGAAAATTCACTATCTGATGAGGATTCATTACTGTGAACCTCGCCTTTTTTCACCTCATCAAGCCACGATCCATCATCACTTTGTTCACTTAGCACAGAGAGGACCATGCTTGAAATAAACTGTGCAGCTTGCACTAGTGTTTTAAGTTTTTGGAAATTTTTGAAAAATATCAGACATAAACATGAAGGTATTTTCTGCGCCGAAGAGTTATCCTAACAAAATCTTACGAGAAGCTTGTATTAGCTTACTAAGAAAACAAGATTGACAAAAATTCTTTGAGACCAGCTACATTATTTGAAACCTTCCATTCAGAACAAATCATCGTTTACGACTCATGCTAATAAATTTATTACTGCGAAAAACTACCTCCATGGAAAATCAAAAACAAAAGGCCGCAGTACTACACAACAGCTCTGTGGGCACAATAAATGTTAGCATGACGAAATTTCACATTTGCCTCACACTTAATGGTCAAAAATGAGGTGGCGGATTCGAAGTGGAAAAAGGAACTGACTTTTCAGAACTACTGCGACCAATCTCTGGAGTAATAAATGGAATCGCAGGTGAAGATTCGGTTCTCACAATTTCGAGCGCATTAACCACAACTCCTACATCATTCCTCAAATTCGTACCATGCAGCATCACACTGTCCTGTTCTTCCTGATAAATGATGAATGATTGTTGAATTTGGCGCAGAAAAATCGCTTGTTTCTGGCTAAAACTACATTAGATTTCTCATGAATATGCATTTAATTCCTCGTAATATAACATTTCTTAGCATACGAATGAACGCCATTTCTTGTAAAACCTCAATTTTCACCTGCCATCCACGAGGAGGTCTTTCAATCCATGTGTGGTAGTATCGGATTATTCCTGGATGGTCGAGTTTGGCCATTGCTCGCACCTCACGCAAAACCAATTCGATCGCACGTTCACTGGACGAATTGGAACTATGATAAAAACAAATAGAAAACATAGTCCATGCTCACCTATTCGCTACGGCAATTCGCTTAACAGCATATGGGCATTCATCGAGACGATTTCTTGCTTCAAACACTACACCAAATCCCCCATGCCCAAGCAATTTCACTGGTTCGAAGTCCTGAATGAACCTGAAAATTCCTGAATTGAACGGAAAGAATATGATCAGCTTTATAGAATAGAAACTAACTTGCTATGGAACTTATCACCGGAATTTTCTCGACTTGAACAAAGTTTGCGTTGAGAAACGTTTTCCGAAGTTGGAGTAGATAGTGAAGGCGAACCACCAACGGATGGCCCAGCAGATGTTGATCGCGTTTTAGTTTCCCTTATCTATGTAAATGTTCGCTAGATATAAGACAACAGTAGAGGGTCATTCGTATTTAAGAGTACCAAAGATGCAAAGAGAAAATTCATGTTCTATTTCTGCACGTCAGTAATGTAAATAGGTCAACTTGTGGAGATAAACAAAGCAGAATGAAAAAAGTGCAGATTTAGAAAAAATTCATACCTTCTTCAACGAAACCTTATGAGAAGATTGGGAGACTGAAAGCGAAGAACGACAAGAAGACTGCAGTCTTCTACGGCGACGTAACAAAGCATGCATTACTATCGCTGCACAACTTGCAAAACAAAGCATTGCTAACGCCATAATTCGCCTAAATAAGAACTAAACTCTTTAAATTCGAAGTCCTTAGTTCAAAAGTGAGAGCGGTTACCACCATCCGGAAACCATATGATCAACTTTCAACGTTCTACTGACACGCTCCACAATATTAGCCGAGCACTGGTTGGAGTCGAGAAAACCGTTAAAAGGCTTTTTCGCTTCCATATTTGGACGTAGCACAAACCATCCCTGGTCGCCTAAACGACGACTAGTGTTTGAATATTTTCTGAAGAATTCGTGCGAACAGTATATATCTCGTGCTACCACAAACGTCAATGCTGAGTACAATAGTTTATATACTTATCTCATCTGCTTTTAAAATATCCAATTTATGTTCGGCCCTATTACATATGTGTATCAAACATGGTCAAAGCAACATACAACTGTCAGCATTGAAAGCGGCATTTCTGAGATCTTCCTCTCTGATAAGTGATGTCTGTCCACTGTTAGGACACGAAACGGATATGAGCGCTCCATGATCTGTAAGAAAAGAGGTTATAAAAATGATAAGCATTCGGTTTTGGTTTGTCCCTTAATAGTGCTAAATGCATTGGCCTAACGTCTTCTTTCGACGCCCTACATTGGCGTACATTAAGCTTCGGAGATAATGAGCGCTTGGCCTAGGACTTCGAGCCACCCGATTAAAAAAAATGGTATGCTCATCCTCGTAGATAAATTTGTTATTAAATTTCCAACCCATGAAAAGAACCTAATAGGACCGTGCTAATCTAAAAAACCGAAGCAACGACCTTGTGCATCATCTGGCTATGGCTAGAATACTGATTACAACGGATTATCTTAAATCTCCTTAAAGTAATATTGTTGAAAAAAAAAACAAGACATTGAAATGGGTAAAAAAAATATCGCTAGCAATATGGAAAGAATCTTGGGACTGTTCAGGAAACGTAGGCATGATATTCTACTAGCCGTCATCGGTCTCAACAAGCTGGAATCCATCAGGTTTTCGTACGGCAACCTGCTTATTAGCATTATTCAGTTGTTTAAGGTTCATCGAACGCTTGTAGGACGACAGTAATACCTGGTCTAAAAGAGATTATTTATTTCAAATAATGACAAAAAAAGATGAAATCATACTTACCAATAGTATTCTGTTCAACAAAATACGAGCTACTAGATAGTCGAGTAATTTGACCAGTAGCAGACTGCGATTCACCAAAGTCGAGGTTCCGCGCGATTCTCTTCATTTCATTTTTTATCAAAGGAGAATGCATAATAAATGGCTCATCATTAACGGTACCTGAAAATGACTGTAACATTCTTAAAAGATACTGAAAAAGAACAACTCAATTAACTAGACAACTAAAAACTAATGATACATTTATTTACATGTTCTAACTGATCTTGTTGAGCTTATGAGAGGCTGGTATAAGATTTCGTTGATGCTATTGCTGTTATTGCCATTGTCATTGTCGTTAGTGTTATTGGTCGATGGCTGACGTTTGGGCAATTTCGCCTTCTGCAGAGCCGCGCCGTTCCCACTCGTATTTGCCAAGTACAATGTATGAATGAATGTTCCCACGGCTCTTAGGGAAAGACGAAATTGCCGAAAAGTCAGCCATCGACCAATAACACCAACAATAACGACAACGTCAACCTATAGCAACACATCAGCTCTACAAGATCAGTTCATCAACACAAATAAATAGATATATCAACCATTTAATCCGAGGTTTATGAAAAGTCGGTCTTTCAAGCTAAAAACCAATTGTCTCAAACAATACAGGTGACATATCCAATAATAAAAGACTGAAAATTAACTACAACAATGAAACTTTGTTCAATACCTATATAAAACAGTGAATCAAAATAATCAGCACCACTCGTAGAGCGTTCACTAGCCAAGTACAAAGTATGAATGTTATCCGTTTTGAAAAGTGATACCTTAAAAAAACATGCGATTAACTCATATGTAGTCACTTCAAACCCAGTCACTTCAAAAGCCATGGAAAAATCATGCACAAAACGTCATAGTTAACAAATAATTTGATAGTCATCTGTTCACCACAAGAGGCAACAAAAACTGTAAAAACATCTATCGGTTAGATAGTGATACTACTTGGATACTAAGATGACCCGTCTTCACTGGTTGTGCGGGTATCAGCATAATTTCCATCCTACGGAGATTTTCTGGTTTAGCCATTGCGATTCCACGGAACCACGATGAGAGTCAGGCCAAAGTCCTCCTCAGGTCATCATCACCACAGGCAGTTGCTGCCCTTGTGGATCAGAGGGAAACTTGCCGCCATGCGACTAGTTCCATACCAGGACGATGGTAGATCCTAGTATTGGTTTCCTCTTAGCTGGGCTTCCTGATGGAAACGCCGGACTCCTTCTCAGTTTGGGAGATCCTGCCAAAGGAATGAATCTCCCTGCTGTAGATCGCAGCCCGACACCCAGGAACACCTCCCAGCTACAATGAGGAGATGAAACGTTAGAGGGAATAGTGATATTACCCGTTCAAAATAAAATTCCAGATATAACTACTGTCCACATAGATAAAGACTCGTTAAATTGCCTTCGTCAACTCTCCATCTTAGATAAAAACTTGTTAAGTTACCTCCCGCAACGCTCCACCTTCTAATTTCCATGTTCGAGCTATATGACTATTAAGTTTTCTGGACCATAACTCATTGCCGCAACTATCAAATGCGGTAACGATTCCACTAGGAGGCTGTATTAAATATCGAATCCTGTGATAAAGCACACATTAAAACACAAGCGCCTAAAACATGGGATTGAAAACAGAATGTAACGCTTATTCACCCAGCCCCACTAGGATAAAGATCGTCTCGATTTACCATGGCAAGTGTGACGTCGTACTCCGAAACAGATAAGTTCCACCTGGATAATGCATTAACATAGAACATCAAAAAAGATTATGTTATAACAGATACTGTTTCAACTTTAACTCACTACCGATTTTTCTTTCATTACAGGGTACTATGTGAAATACAATCACAAGGATGATGAGATAAGAGCAAAACTCGGAACCTTAATTGGGCTTCGAACCTGAGATAAGCATTACCGAGAGCTCACGTGCTATCCACTCGAGGCTCTTGTTTTACCTTCTTCTCAGTCACTTTAAAGTGAGAAAGTGGAAAGCAGAAAAAAAGAAGTAAAAAAGTGGCCAAGGGAAAGGGAAAGCAAAGGCGTCAGTTGGTGTGGTGGATTGCACGTGTACCTCGGGCAAGGGTAGTTGTGGGTTCGATGCCTGAGGTCCCGAGTTTTGCAAACATTTAGCATCCTTGTGGTAGTATTTAACATAAAACTAGATGGTACAGCAAATGTTTTCGGATTTTTGGGATATTCACACTCGTACCTTTCACTGCCTGTCAACGCGTCCACAGCACGGACCTTATTTGTACTTCGACGAAATACAAGAGTGGATGTAATGGACTCAGTTGGAACTGACTCGCAATGTGAAGATGTACAGTGATAACGCACCTGCTGTCGAATGCATTCGTAAAAGCAGATTCTATCAAACAGTTAAACTAAAACCTCGCCGGTAAGAGGATCCACACCGGTAGTAGAAATCGTACGTCCTCCAACAACTGCATCATAACCAACACGAATAGAAGCCTGTATAAAGAATGGCAATGATGGTGAGGAAAAACCTATGTTGAAAACAACACAAGGTGCAAACAAGTGCCTCAATATTCGAATCATGCCTTAAAGAATAAAGGATAAAACTCTCAGCATTGACCAATCTCTGAGAGATGCACCATGCATTCGACTTCATTAAGCATCGCTGGAGGTGATTGAATGCATATTTGGCCTTTACAATGACTCGCGGTGGCCTACCAATGTATTGCGCCAGTGATACTACCCTCCCATACAAGTCTGGTACCAATTCGCCCAGTCCATAGGGATGGAAGGCTTGGAGAGCCACGGGAGTGGAGATTGATCCCATGTGTGCCGCAGGGCGCCTCCGACCACTGCGCTACACACGCCCTCGAATCATCCCTTATAGTTGGAAAACACTGCGGTCTATAAAGATGATATTCAGTTAAAAATAGATCTACGTCATATTAGAAGAAAATGAAAAGAATCCCACATGTAGTCAGCTGGACATGTATAACGGAAAAACAAAGCACCTGGAGTAGCATATCCGTGCTTATCGGTATAGGTTCCAGAATATGATCTTCATTTGTATATATGTAGAGCGTACCATCGAGAGCAGGAATGAGCTTGAACACACGCCCGTCAACTTTCATAGGCTGAAATACGATGTAATTAAAGAGCAGTGTAAAAATCCCCAAGGAAACCTTGCAAACAATTTACTCTATGACCAAACTATGACCAAGGTGTTTTGATAATCCATATTCTAACATCATGCGACCATGAAGCACTATGTGGAACCGTAGTTGATAAACTAAAAACCAGAGATTACAAGAAATACATGAAAAGAGTTCTGCGAGCCAAAAACCAGCGGAAAGAAAATGAGATCTGCAAAGGCTATACTGGACACAATTCTACAAGACGAATAACTTCCATTTAGGCCATGTATTCACGCATGTGCTATCCAATTTTTGCAAAACCATGCCTTATGAAAACACACTGATAAATGCGCACTCCGTGCAGGCATAGCTCATCTACATAATAAGAGAGCTTCCATACAAACCTTCTCAAAGGCTAAGCATTCCACTACGATGATTGACGCGTTCTAAATTGAGAATAGTGTGAAAGTACCAAAAGCGTGCTAGTGCCCACTCCCGGATTCATGTCCGAAAAAAATTTTCCTTTTGCAAATCACTAAGTGTACGGCATAAGGTTTCTTTGAATGATGTGAGCCACAATAACTGTAGTTAATAATCTATCTAATGAACACAAATATGTAGCAAAGGATAAAATAAACTGCCGAAACAAATATGTTATAAGTGCCTTATATGGCTCAGTCTGGTCCGAAACTCATGAATAATACACGACTTAAATGGATACCAGTATGCTATTTACTTAGTTGTTCTCCCATCTTGTAATTAAGAACGATATAAATTACTATACCTCCCAACGGCTTACCGCCTTATCGTGGCTTGGAGGTATTCCTAGGTGTCGGGCTGCGATGTACAGCAAGGTTTCTATCTCTCCAGAAGGGTCTCCCAAGCTGAGGTGTCCGGCGTTTTCCTTAGGAAGCCCAGATAGC
Organism: Angiostrongylus cantonensis; assembly: GCA_009735665.1. Lineage (NCBI taxonomy): Eukaryota > Metazoa > Nematoda > Chromadorea > Rhabditida > Metastrongylidae > Angiostrongylus > Angiostrongylus cantonensis. Next base: position 30,034 of record MQTX01000418.1, on the reverse strand, counting down.
AGCAAACCAATACTAGGATCCACCACCGTCGTGGTAACAAACTAGTCGCATGATGGTAAATCTCCCTATGATAAACAGCGATGGCTTAATGTGATGACGACGACCTGGGTAGAACTTTGGCTACACCAACCTCGGGACTCCAGGGAACCATAGTAGCTAAACCAGCAAAACTCCGAAAATACAGAAATTATGCTGGGGGACACACAACCAGAAGGCGAAAATGAAGAAGAACAAGAAGATGAAGACGGGCAATTCAAGTATCCAAGTAAGCATGAATTACTATAAGAATAGGTAAACGGCGATAAGTAATCAAAAAGCTTGAGATAAACTAACCTGCATTCTGCCTAACGTTCCCTGCAACAATGCCTCGGAATCGAAATCAGCCAACCAAACTTCCTTGCCTCCGTTCATAGCATCTAGCGCATGCAGCTTACCGTCCATCGTTGAAACCTGTAAGCCGAGCAAGACTGAATTTTTATATAAATTTTCACTGGACGTGAAAAGGAAACACCACTTCCTACACTGTGTGAAGTCCAAAAAACGAGGTATGAAATAAACTAACGAATATATACAGTGAACTCACATAGAGATAGTTAATACTTCCCAACGTGGAAATCTCACCAGATAGAACAGCACCGTGGGAAGCACTTTCAGGAGCTACTGGCACCTAAAGAAACAAAACTTCACTAAAAAAGACTGGAAGACCTTCCACTTATACAGTTTGCAAAGTTTTCTGGCTCAAGAAGTTCCAATATCAATACACCTAACTCAGAGCGAGGAACAGTGAATAAGAAGTCCATCAATACGATTCAACCTTCCCTTTCACACTCTTCCATCTCCTAAGTGGAAAATTATATGCCTAGGTTGAAGTGAAAGATCTCGTTTTCACTTCAAGGAGGCAGGGTTGACCTATTCGAGGTTAATCGTGACTTATAGCAAACGTTCTTTTTTATGAGCTACATAATGAATGACACTAAAGTTTTCCGTTTATGGCTAGCGTTGTAGTGTAAGCAACAAAGCAATACCAGCTCATGATGCCAAAAACAAGAACAGTAGTAGTTAACAACCAAGAAATAACTCAAAAAGTACCGGTTCGAGTTGTTGAGCTTCGAAATTTTCATCCGTAATGATACCATCTTCCTGATTGAAGGCAGAAATCCCAATCAGTACAGCACAGAACGTAACGACAGCTGCACCAATGAGGACTACGAACCGAGACATCGGCCATACCACTTTCCAGTGAACAGCCTAAGCCAAAGAAATTTCTTGACGGACATTACGTGGACAGCAGGTCACGAACTTGATAATCGCAAACGAAGAACAAAAAATGGGCCGAACAAATTAAACGATTCACAACGATCACAATTAACATATCAGACAAGACAGAAAAGAGTAATGTAGTGAAAGACAGGGTTTTAAATGGTAATGGAATACGTGAAACGTGTCCATTTATGATTGAACAATCGTAATTGCCGGGAGACGAGTCGGCCAAGACTGCGACCGAGGAATGACTCTCCAGAGTATCAACTTTTCCAATTTTTTCGGTAGAAAAGAGTCTAAGCCTTCACAAGCAATACAGTTTCCGACGACTTATGTACAAAACACCGAAAATTGCCTTTTAAACACGTCACACGAAATCACACGTCGACTAGCGAGCCAAACGTGCCTCTTCGTAAGAACGCAACGGGTCACATTTTCACAGTGGGACGAGAAATTGTTGCTCGCTGCAACTCGTTACTTCTCGCAAAATAGTCATAGTTAAAACAGTTTGCTCCTATTTCGTACTGTTTCGAAACCCTCTAAGTTTCTGATCTGAGTGATGAAGTTGTGGAATATTTTCGGTCCCTTGGTTTGAACATGATTTTTATTAAACCTACTTGGATACTTGGATGGCCCGTCTTTGCTGGTTATGCGGGCCTCATCATAATTTCTATTTTTTCGGAGTTTTTCTGGTTTAGACACTGTACTTCCCTGGAGTCTCGAAGTCAGCCAGGCCAAAGACTGCAACAGATAGTCAGCACCACAGGCAGCCGCCGGCATTTGTGGATCGGAGGGAGATTTACCACCATGCGAGTGGTTTCATACCAGAACGGTGATGGTATTGGTTTACTGGATTTCCTGGTGGAAACGTTGGACTCCTTCTCGGCTTGGAAGACCCCACTGAGAGTATGAACTCCCTGCTTTACATCGAAACCCGACGCCCACCCAGAAACACCTCCTAGCCACGATAAGGCGGTAAACCATTGGGAGGCTTTTTACTAGGAAAATACCAGAGCAAAAATATTGTATAGGCTTTAGAAATCCAGAGTGATTTTTGACTTTAGGGCGAATTTTCCTACTCAGATTAGTTCAAGTTCTTTGTAATTACCAACGTTACCTGTGTGGCTTAGTATGGTTTCTTCTTTCAACATGAAACTCCTCCTTTACTCGCTTTTCCTCAGACTTTTCATCTTCGTCCAACCTCTTTCTGTGGTTCCTATGGTTTACTGTTTTATGTAATGCGCAGAGCTTCACTGGGAGCTTCACTTTCACTAGTCATTGTCATTAACAAGAAGTTCAAAGGTGTTTTCGCTTGCATGACGTCAAGGTGAAGATTTGCGTCTTATTTCCAAGAGCAGTTCTCATTTCATGTATTAATTAATCGTAGCCCTTCGGGCAGTGCATGAAAATTTCGAAGTGACTTAGGTGACCCGTTTCCACTGGTAGTTCACGAAGCAACGTTGTTCCCATTCATTTCTCTTTCGTTCAACCGTCTTCCATGGTGGTGGTCTGCTTCGAACGTCGTGACGTTCGCGAGGCCTATTCCATAGTCCCGAAATCGTTCCCATCATCTGCGAGCGTTTATGGTCGACCCTAGCCACGAACACTTCCGCTCATCGTTTGGGTGGTTGTCCAAGCGTGCTGATAAGATTGCATTTTATATTCGAGAACGTCGTACAATAGTGCACATCTCTTGACGAATATAGGCTTAACTATCCACATGTGCGAACTGCCGGAAGTGGGTGGGTATCCACCAGACTGAGGTACACCGCATCTCCTAGTTGCCGAGAAGAGGACAGACGTTGGTTCAATCGACACCGGATCCACACGACTATATTTTACTGAAACTGGTGTTGCATTCTGTGCTGAGAATTGCTGCGAGACTAAACGGCTGTATGCGATGATGTACACAACATCGTGTTCCCGTCGTCAATAAAGAGGAATAGCTGAGAGGAGATTGAGTTTAGTCGTTTCCGCGATAACATTCGGCTAAGCAGAACCTTTGTAACTGGTTGAAAATGCGTGTTTAGAAGAGGAATCCATTCATCCTGCGTATAGCTAGGTCCTCGTTCGGTCTTATTTTACGCTTTCCTTTTTTTTTCCGATTTTTCAAGTTATGAGTTCATGTCGGGGCCTCAACTACTTCATATTCAAAATGGGGTAGTTTTCTAACTACAGCACCAGAATTTCTGCAAAAAGCACTCGGTGACTGTCTGAAAATTGGCCTAGGTCATCGACCAACGCTTTGATTGAGTCGTGAAATTTTTGTTCAAACCAATCTGAAAATTGAAAACAAAGAGTGGACTTGTTGCGTTGATTTCTATGCTACTTCAACATTCTCACGTTCAAACTGCGATTTTTTGTTATCATCGGTTAAAGTTTTGTGTGCCTGCTTACTTTGAAGGAAATTCAAATGCATGAGTTATAGCGACTTATGTTTGCGTAAGTGGGCCAATTCGACTTGCTGACGACAGAATGGTGCTTGATTTTGGCGCGGATCCTGTCCATTCTCGATCAGCTCCTCCACTGCTGTCGTGGAGGTCGCGATTGTTCGGAGTTCATAGCTGATCACGACGGATATCGAGCGATGCCGCTGTTTTGCCAGTTTCCACACAGCACAACCTTCTCTACCGGCGCCGATGTAAAGCAGCTCAGTCTTTCCACTCAGGCAGCACAAATCACTCCGTGTTGTTCTTTTTCATCAGCACCACTATCTTAAAGCGTAGCTTTTTATCTCTGGACGATACTACATTCAACACAAAGAACATTTCGTATGATTCTTGTTACTGTGGTCCACTCCTACAAAAATAATCGAAATTAAGAGACTGCCATACCTTACTGATATAGACAACATCAGGTTGTTTTTTTTTTGACCAAGGCTGTTGTAAAGAAAAAGCTCAATAGCTCTTATATGTGCTTTTTTCACTACTAGTTGAGAAACCTATTTCAATTTCTTGGAGTTCCAAGTAATATAGACACATGTCAAGAATAGAGATTTTTAGAGAAAAACCTCACTTAAAATGTTCTGACACATTTGAAAGTAATATTAGCTATTCATTTTAATCACAAATTATTATTTCCCGAGCTGATCTATCTTTTTCCTTGTTTCTATCTGAGGTATGATTTTCCTTTCACGGAGTGGTAGTAAACTGAGCATCACAGTGATAGCAGTGCTGGTTTCATCCGCGAAACATTTTAAAAATGTTTCTATCACTGCAGTCGAACAACTTCTACGAGGACATCTACGAGAACCACAGTATACTTTTCCCTTTACTCATTTCTGATTTGCATTTCAGCATCGATTGTTGCAATACCAGTTCTTAAAAGATACAGGTCATTGCCTAACCGTAGACGATGTATGTGCTATTAAACGGTTAAATGGGTTAAAGCTTAGTTCCCGAACGACGTTCTTCACTTGTGTTCGGTTGCTTTAAGCGACAGTTGAAGGCTTGTTATGCGCTATTCTCGTTAATCATCTTCATCAGTCTTCGACTGTTTGTTACAGACGTTATGTTCAAGAGCATTTTAAGACGTTGAGGTTCTGGTTAGTTCTTGCATCGATTATCGAGCAGAGCTTTGTGTTCTTGCAGCGACCGAACGCCAAGAGGCGTAGCGATTTACGGACGACATTTGGCATCCGTCTCCATCGTTTCTCTTCACAGAGCAGTATCTTCATCACGTAACTACTACCACAACGGAAACTGTTCCTGCATTCAGAACACGTAATTGTATCATCGGGATTACGTCCCGATGGCGTCGAAACAAAACGGCAATACTATCCCTGCTCCGAGACCGCCGTTTCGTCGACAAGGCTCCAGTAGTAAGTTTTACTTTAAATTAACATATTTATAAGTTTTTTAGTTCAAAATGTTCTCCACTTTATTTTTCGCTGAAATTTTGCTCCACCTTGCCGACTTGTTTTCACAGCAATTCTCTTCGGTGTTGTATTTTTTTTTTTATTTTCACATATTCCCTCTGAGTGGAATTATTTGAGACGCTTTCGTTTTGAGCGCATCAATAGCAAATGCCTTCTCTCACGGCAACATCGTACTAGTTCATAGCCTTCACTTTGCTGTTTATTTTGCACTTTCCTCTTCACTCACCTCAGCTTTTTGTCAAACAATCGTTATATGAACATAAGGCAATGAGAAGCATGAAACACATTAAGATACAAAGAAAAGTTGATGTCGATACAATGGGAATATCAGAAGTAGTCAATACTACTAGAGTGAAGAACGTCTTGATCGCTTTAATGAGTTACACTTTCGCGTCTTCCTTCATTATTGCAGCTCAATGAATATAGTAAAAGTCTACTTAACTTTTCACGAACTACGTTAAGTTTTTTCGTTAAGTGAAATTAATGTTTCCATCCATTACTCACCCAGCTGCGATTAACATGCCACGTCAAAAAAGGAATCCGAAAAAACATCCAGTGGATGTTATCAAAGAAAGTTAACATATCTTGCTCCTCATAGGAGTCACCCCTATAGCCATAACCATTCATTTTTATTTCCTTTATTTTTAACATTTTTTCGATATTTTTCTTTAATATCTCAGCGATCTAATAGCAATATGCTTCACCAGTACGCAGAATTCATATTGATCATAGATTTAACCTAAAACTGCTAACTTCTATAAAAGACATGCTATGGAATTTGACGAAAAGTGGACGGTTATATGAGTTGGATAGCCATTTTACTCAATGTGATACTTTAGTACTGAAACATCTACAGATTTTATTAATCATTAACATATCGTTGCTCATTCAATTATCTACAGCTGTAGGTAGGCTGCTTGAAAAACAAAAGCTGCAATATTTTTCCCAGACAACATAGCTACGTTACATATTATTCTGGTAAAATCACAGTACGATATTTGTGTGTCTCGATATTTCGTGTTTTTTCCTCAACGTGGGAAGATTTCGCGTTTCAGTCGGCGCTGCCCCACATCCAATGACTGTGGCACTAGCACCTGTGTCCAGGATTGACTATAGCGTTACAAAGGTATGCCTGTTTTTGTCCATTCCGTCGCCTTTGTAAACCGTATTTATTGGTCGCTTGTTAAATTATTGGGTCTTAGATCGTTTCATCTTTAGGGGGGTGCACGAACATGGATTGTTCTACTTGTCTTTCTATTCTTATGTTCTGGACTTTACACAATTTTTTCATCGAGAGAGCGTTCCGAGAACACACATAGTACGTTTGTTCTGTGTGTTTTAATTAGCGTGTTAGAAAAATGTTAGAAGTAAAAGAATAAAACAATGTGTGAGAGAAAGGCGAAGCAAGCGTCTCGCTTGGTGTGGTGGATAGCACGTGATTCCGCCTCAAGGGTAATCATGAGTTCGAAGCCATATTGAATCTCCGTGTTTTGCTCACTCATATTTCAGCATCCTTGTGACTGCATTTCACAATATACTTTGCCATTAAAAAAGGGTAAGCAGTAAATGAATGTTAAAAAATCTTGAAAATGTTTTTGTTTTTCTTCTACAAAGTCCTCTTTATTTGGTATCGATTTGATTATTCATTTTGTCTAAGCACCTGTTCACTTTGCTGCATGTTACTGATTTCGGCAAGTTCTACAGCACATCTTTAAAAGAACATTGAATATTATGCGATAATTATATCGTCCTTCCTTAGACTCTTTTCTCACTTTTCTCTTGTTGTAATTGATGCACGATTAAAGCAAAAGCATCAAGTGCATAAACCTACCCTTGACTCACAAAGCATCTTTTAGGTGATCTTTAAAACGAAAGGAACTAAAAGGTCTAAAACGAATTAACCTCTGCTGAATATAGTTGATATGTTGGAAATTATTCTGTCGTTTGGAAAATAAGTTCTCTTTTTGAACACCAACTTCAAATACGCATGTATCAGTACCTATCAAGTCTCTAAACGAACACCCTTAGTGTCAACACATCTGAGGCCATAGAATGAAATTTTATTGAAAAATCACAATAAAACTCTAGGGTTCCTGAATCCGTAATTCTTTTGAATACATAGGTTCTTGCCGGTTTTTTCCTTGTGTTGGAGACCTTAAAAATTTTAAATTTGCCCTCAGTTTTTCGGGATTTTTAGTTCTGAACATGTTTAACAGTGACTGAATATTTTATAAAGGTTTTGCTTAAGTCTAAGAAGCAAAGTCTGATCTCATGAATTTCGCAACTTCTCAAAGACTACGGATCGGGAAATTACCGTCAGTTGTTGAGAAAACTGCTTCAGAGGTCATGTGTTAAAATATGCTCAACAATTGTTCCTTTATGGTGGATAGATTCCGGTCGCATAAATTGCAGTTGTTGCTGCATTTTGCTAACTTCTTGACGGCAATCATAGGCGGTAGTTACTTTGTCATCATTCGAGTTTTAGTGGATGATTCTACCGGCCAGGCACAAAGAAATCTTTATGATCTTATTTTGATATAAATTTGCCATTGGAAAATGTTTTAGTGATTATGGATTCAAAAAGTTTTTAGGCATCGTTTATTCCCTTTTTAATCCAATAACCAAAATTCAAAATGAATTAATAGGGAAGAGAAGAAAAAAAACATTCACATGGAAATATAGAGTGAAATCAGCAGTTTAAATTGGTAGATAAGTATAATTAAAGACGCGAAACTGTGCTTTATTACGAAATGCCAAATTTCGGTCGCATAAAACTCAAAGTATCCTCCAGACAACACAATATTTGTTTTCCACAAAACAGCTCAAAGTTCGTTTGTGAAGTCTTTGCGTGAAAGTTGTATTGGTAAAAAGAAGTGTAGTTACGCCATTTAGCCTTCGAACATTTTTCAGAAGAACACAGTTGCAGCGATATGCATCGATTTCAGTGCCTGTAGTACGGAATTAATGGCCGGTTTCAGTTTTAAAGTGACGTATCATAACTCATTTTGGACGTTATTAGTTGTAATGAAAATCGCTATATTATAGAGATCGTTGCTTAAACGATGCATGTTCTCTTGTTGTATAAAAAGTTCTAAAAAAGCTCTCGGTGGTGATCAATCACTGAGGGATGCACCATACAATCGACGTCATTAAGCATCGTTGGAGGTGAATGAATGCATATCTGGCCTTTACTCGCGGTGGTTTGCCGATGTATCGAGCCAGTGCTGCTATCCTCGTAGACAAGTCTGGTACCAATTTGCAGACCTCGGAGGGATGGAAAGCTTTGTGAGCCACGGACGCCGAGATCGATCCCATGTGTGTTTTGTAGGGTGCCTCCGACCACTGCGCCACACGCGTTCTCTTATTGTACAGCGATGAAATTCTGCTTTTCTGAAGCCGTATTTTTTCACGTCATTGCACTACGACTCGTCTTCCGAACATTACAGTAATTGAACAGCTACGATTTTGCTTGGAAAGAAATTACAGTTCTCCCTCCGTGTCATTTGTGTTACAGTTCCTTTGTAGGCGTTGAAGATTTTACAAATTGAAATTTTGTTTCTAAATTTTTTGAAAGTTATTATTCTGAGCGTGAATGGGGCAAATTGCTTCATTCACGCTCAACGGAACGAATATCTCCGAATGCTCCAGTTATGTCTATCTAGGTCGGGAAATCAATATGATGAACGACTTAGCTCCAGAGCTGAGCAGAAGGAAACGAGCGGCTTGGGGAGCTTTCGAGAGCATCGAGGATGTAGTGAAGAGAACAAAGAACACCCGCCTCCGTGCCCACCTTTTTGACTTAACAGTTCTTCCTGCCCTCACGTATGCGTCAGAAACTTGGTCGCTACGCAAGCAGGATGAAAGATCACTCGGCGTTATCGAACGCGCAGTCGAAAGGACGATGCTAGGAGTATCCCGTTTCACACAAGTAAAGGATGGGATCCGAAGCTCCGACCTACGTCAACCAACGATCCAAAATCAAAGGTGCCGTTCTATACGCCAAACAGTTGAAGATAAGGTGGGCCGAACACGTAATGCGTATGAATGATAACCGATGGACAAGAGCTGTTAGTGACTGGATTCCTCGGGATGTCAAACGTACTGCAGGAAGACCACCGACCCGATGGTCAGAGTTTTTAACGAAAAGCCTGGAAGAAAGATATGATACTCGCCGAGTCCCTGAAGCGAGCAGAACCCACTGGGCTACTCTTGCACGCGACAGGGAAGAATGGAGGATTTACTGGCGCCCGCTCGATTCATTCGACGATCAACTGGACTACAGGTGATACAGGTGATTATTCTGAGCAAGCTCTGAGATGAGGCAATGCATTACGAAAATTGTACGTGCTTTTGAAGCAATACGGTAAAGTCCCCTCTATAAATCTGCGAAGTTCTCAACTTTTCAGCTGCTTCAATGGTAAAGAAATTACTAGCAATTCTCGATGCACCGGAGAAGTTGTGAATTTGTAATTATGCGACAGAATGTGCCATGCTATCTTCCTGTTTTTTCATAATATTAACATTAGTGTAGCTTACAATAGGAACGGACAACCGTGTTTTTCATCAACGTTGGCAGTGGAGTAAGGGAGCCATCAGACCAGCGTAACCAGCTCAACACGAATGTCTTGATAGTTGTTGACAGAGGAACTTTTAGTGTAAGCTAATAAATCACAACAGAATGTTTGACACCGGTTTAATATTATTTGTGAGAACTAGTTAAAAAGTAAGGTTTTGATTAGCATTAGCAGGGACGAGAAGTGCTGTCATCCTTCTTGTTTCAAAGAACTTTTGGTCATTCTCATGCAAGAGCAATAAGTAAAATGTTTGACAAAAAACTGTTCCCAATGCATCTTTTATGCTTGCAACTGCCTTGAAAATTTTGAATGTTTAAATTTCGTTTAAATTTTTTTCAAACGCTCTGGTTCAAGACATGTTTGAAATTGGAAGATTTGTATGTAAAAATTATCTATACATAATAGACGATAGAGCAATGTCTCTTCCATAAGCCTTTGTTGTTCTGAACTCCTCCAGTGTTTGTTAATGCTTAAAATCTGCTGCTTGTTTTTCAACAACTGTACCTAATTTTTCGACAAAGAGAAACATGGGCGTCGAGAATCTGATTGACATACAGAAGTGACTTTGCTCTATCTAGTAAAGAGTAAATTTTGTTTTTCAATTATTTACTTTCATTAAGGTTTTTTAACACAGGAATTTCGAAAAAACCTAAGAAGTCGAAATGCAAAATTTTAAAATTGTTAGCGCTATGGCTTCAGCCGTAACATCAGTCGCTTTCGAATAAATCATCGCTTTCTGCTTGACGAAATTCTGCTTCTAAAATCGCTTCGCTGTTCGAAATTCGAGGTTGAACCAATAACAAAACGCTGAAAATAAGATTCAATGCTCTCTTAAAAACGACATTTCATTGTGGTAGAAAAGCCTCTGTTTTATTGGAAACGATTCTTAGATTCTGATCCTTATTTACTTAAATGAGTTAAGTCCAGTATAAGCTAAGACAAATGGGCGAAGTTGTTTTAAATTTGAATGCGACCATTATTTTCACATTACACGTGTTCAAATCTATTGACATCTTAGTCGAAATCTTGTTGCAAATTTGCTATTAGTCTGTACTGTTCATCAATGCCATATTCATTGCCGGTTTAGGCGCCAATTTGGATCATCGTGATAGAGGAATAGGTGGTCATAGGATTTCGGAGCTTTCTTCGAACCAGCGTCAAAGTATCAAGTGAGTTTGAATTTACGTTATCAAAGTTGTTAAATAATTGATAACTGGCAGTTGTTGTTCCCTGTTGGTCGATGCCTGACGTTTCGACGATTTCGCCTTCCTCAGATCCGTGCTCTTTTGAGTTATATAAATGAATATATCGATTGCGTAAGACGAGATTTATAGGAGGTTGGTCTTCTGAGTTATTGGAATTCATTGGCATGTTTTAGAGAAGGAGAAGAAGAGTCTGATGATGAAGTTGATTCAATGGAAGTATCTGTGGAAGCAGTAGGTGAGGTTGACGGACACTTGCATTGATTCTTTTTAGGTATCAGGATAACATTATAAAGGGCGCGTATGGCACAGTGGTCGGGAGCGCCCTGCAACACTCACGTGAAATCTATCCACTCGTCCATGGTCCACCAAGCCTTCCTTCCCTGCGGGGTCGGCAAATTGGTGCCAGACTTGTCTGAGATGATAACAGCACTGGCTCGATACATCGGCAGGCCAGCGCGAGTCATTGTAAAGGCCACATAGGCATTCAAGCACCTCCAAACTATGCTTAAAGATGTCGATTGCATGGCGCATCTCTCAGGGATTGGTCAACGCCGAGAGCTTAATCTTTTTTTTTATCCTTTCATATGTTTTTTTTTGTTGTGCAAGCACCTTATTGCTTGTCGTTTGTTATCAAATACGTGCCGTAGAATTATTTGCTACTGGCTTTAGAGAGCGATGAGGAGGACGTCGAGGAGTCGCCATTAGAGGATCAGTTATTTGCGGATTTAAGGAGAAGGATTGAGGATAACTTTCAAAGAGTTAAAGAACTCGTAAAGGTAACTATTTTCTTTAATTCCGTCCTTACTTTGTGACTAATTTTTGCGTTGTATAGCATACATAACGACTGAGTTAGAGACTGATTCTATAACATAACTTCTAGGAGTCATCATATTTTCATGAGTTAAACGCATGAACCGACCCGTCTTCCACATCTGATTCCAGCACTTTTTGATTTCGATTTGTTTCCTGATATCAATCCTCCACGAAGGTCTTTTTCTAGTGGGTTTGGCTGCTGCCTGCTGATTTTTCTCTCGTCATTAATACCGTTGGATGCTGGTATTGTCGATTTTGCATGGAGTCCTGCGATAACTGAGCTAGAGCGTTCCCACTTGGAGTGAAGAATTCCAGACAAGTCTGAGGCCAGTTTTCTAACCTAGGTGGTATGAGGTTCTTGGTAAGCCTGTGCGGTATCAAACAAGCACCGTGCTCGTAATTGTCGCCATCACTAACAACTATCTACCAGCCCCTTTCGTAACGTTTAAAGGTGAAGCACTTTGCATTCATTAATTCCTTAAAGATACACCATGCATTTGAAATAATTAAACATAGTAGTGGTGATTTAATGCTCATTTGGCCATAAAGTGACTAGCGAGAGCCTTCCAATCCACCATATGGGTGTTTTTATCCCACAGTGCAGATCTCGTACCAATTTGCCTATAGTTCAGGCCTGATAAAACCAAAGATCACGTGTGCACTGTAAGGCACCTCTAACCTTCCTCGTCAAGCTTTCTAACAGCATCATACAAATAGAGTTTGCAGCCAGGGAAATCAAGATGTATGTTAGGTCCACCAAAAACTAGTGTCTGATTTCAACCTGCATTTCTGAGGTATTCTGATCCTCTGATCAGACTTATTAACCCAGAGAAAAATCATTGGAATCTTCACATTTTTGCGGCGACAAACAAGTTTAATTTATCCCTTGGCACAAAGCTCTGAAGTTCTGGAGACGAAGAGGTTGTTAAAGGTATTTTCGACCTCTATTTGGTTTCTGAAGCACTTTTCACACAGGAAATCATCGAGGTCCTTTAAGAAGCGGTTGTTAGTGGTCGAGAGGTCTGGCGAGTACTGTTAAGGAGCTGAAGTATCGTAGCACAGTCCTTTCAACCTCGGCAACGTTGGTATTACGTCTGCCGTCACGTTATCGTGGAAAAGATTTTTGATTAGAGCCCTTTTATTGGATAATACGGAGCGCAGCCGTTTAAGTTTCTGGTGTATTTTGTCGATATGTTGGAAGTAGTTCTCCGTCGAAATCGTTTCGTCCAAATTTTGGAAGCAGTGATGGATTAAATCGACTACAAACCGTCGAATAACCAGTACAACCTTGTCTTGATACCATTTGGCCTTGCGAAATACTGCAAAACTTCATCGCTATTCAGTCCGCACTTCAGAAAACGTTGGTAAAAGATCCTTCTGGTTACACAGAAAAAGGCCAATGATCCCTAAGAGTGACGATTGCTTTGGTTGTCCTTCAATTCGTGCGCCATCCATTTATCGAGCTTATTGGAGTTTCAGTTATCTTTGCATACTCCATAGTTGAGTTGCTTACACCTAGCTCTGCCTTGAAGGTTAAATTCGCCACAACGATATTTGCACAGTGCGTTCTTTAACAAATCTTTTCCCAAATCCTCACTAACGCTTCGAGCTGTTTGCGAGGCGTACATTTGTAGAAATAGCTATTTCAAAGTCTGAAATTCTACGTTTTAAAATTCGTGAAACACACAATTTATATTATGGCTCAGTTTCTATTTTATTTATTAAATGACTTGACACTACGTTTTTCATTCTACGTGGATCTTTGCACTTCTTTCATTCCATTCGTTTCCTTGTATCCACTATCCCCGGTCTTCGAACGTTTTTCGTGTGGTTTCAGTTCCTGCTTTCGTACTTTTCCGTCTTCAAGGAGAATGTCAGTGTTGTTGGAGTTGATTATCCTTGGAACTCTAGGATAACCATACTAGGACGTCTTTAGTTCTTGTGGATTCCTGGGAGCTTTCAGACAAGTCTGGCACCAATTTCTCGACTCTGGTGGTATGTGGAGCTTGATGGATGCGGGGCGTGTGGAACCAGCGCATAATTCAATCATATTGAATGAAAACGCATAAAACAAAGTCTGTTAATGACTTATGACATAGAAAAGTGGAATTACTAATCGTGAATTAATTTCCTAGCAAAAGATTGGAGATAATAAAGGGTTAAACGTAATGAACCATCAAAGAAAATTGTTGTATTAGAAACCAGAAAGCATTGATCATTTAGAAATGAGGGGGTAAAGAAATCTGGATAGAGGGAGAGAAAGATTTTTAAAGCACCATAGATGGAAGGAAAAGCGTTAGCAATATTATTGGATCACGAAGAAGCGAGAAGAAAAAGGAACAAATAACGTGGGGATGGTCGTGGAAAAAGAAATAGGTAAACGAGTAATATAGGCAGGATGGTTCTCTATGCGCTTAAATTTTTCTCAGTATTTTCCATTTGTTTTCAAACTTTTTTCTTATATTAGCATTATATTGACAGTGAGCAAAATTCATAGTCACTTGCTTTTTTGATGCATGAACCTTTTCAATTTAACTTATTCTTTATTCCTGAAGGAGATTCTAGAACCCTTTATCACACAAGTGCATCGAATCTTCGATTTCATATAGATAACGTTTCTCTTATGTGAAATTGTGCAATGTAGAATGGTCTTTTTGGCGAACACGTTCTTTTATTAATGAAAATTGAGGGTGTGTATAGGTGCTTCTGGGCCTATATATGTAGTGCACTGACGTACAATGTGTTCATTCACTACTAAGATCTCCTAAGGTTCTCAGCAATCTAGCAGCAAAGTGAGCAATCTTCTTACTATCCATGCAAACTGGCGGTTGTGGTGTGGTTGCCCTGGCTAGGCTACCTCAAGATTTCAGGGATATAAAATCCTCCATATTGCGTTCATTCTGTAGTGGGCATAACCGTGGCCCTATGCGCGCGAGGATTCAATTTACGCTGTAGTTGGGAAATAAGTGTCAACGTCTAGAAGGTAAAGCACAAGTAGTATATTACGAGAATATTTTGCTCAGAACTCTTCCCCACATGGCGTCATAAACTTTTCAGAACTCAAAATTTTGCTGAACCAGTGAGCAAATTCCACACTGTAATTCTATGATGTTTTAAATCTTTTAAGCAAGGAACTTTGTATTTCTCCTTTGAAAGTAGAGTGGTGAACAAGAGCATGAGGAGAGAGATACACCTGTGGGACCACACAGTATTGTAGGAACTTCTTTCGAGCTAGTAACTAACAATCATCCATGCTTTGGCAAGCCATGTTATAACTTGCTTCAAAAAGGAAAGAATTCCTGTTTGGTGGAAGACATCGAGCATGGCTATCGTACTCAAGAAATGTGACCAAAGAAATCTTCATGACTACAGCCGTGCTTGCCATGTACAAACATTTTACAAAGATTATCTTATCTGCCCATCAAAAACTTTGCGTGGAACTCACTCAGTTTAACAAGGTGACTCCAACAGATGTTCTGAGGCATGGATCACCTCCAAACTACAACTAAGAGCAATGAATTCTTTAGAGAATACAACATGCGAAACAAATGCAATCCTACCAGCGTTGATTAACCAAGGAGTGGAATTGGTCTCATATGTGAGCTCTAGGTGACTGCAATCGTGAATTCACGCGAAAAGTGAGCACTTCTATAAATCTCTGGTCTTCTCTATAATGGAGTACGACGGCATGTTACCATTTCTTCAAAGCTGTTCATCGCCACTTTATAGTGGATGATAAAGTAGTTTTTTTATCAGCAAGTTTGGGTGACAGCAAAATGCGTACACGTTTATGGAAAATTCTTATCATGCCCTCACTTTAATGAGAATTTTATTGGCTTTAGGAGCATTGGCGGTGGAACACAGGCGATGCTGAAAGAGTCGAAAGAAGCGGAAAGTGGTCGATTGCGCGTAAATCGGAGTAGAATTCAAAATATTTAAATGATGGAACAAAGCAACATGAGTCTATTCAAAGCTTTCCGAGAAAACGTCGATTAGCCGACATATCACAAAATTCTTTCCACATATTTTTACTTATTTGCCTTCCCGACATTCTTCAGTATACCAAAACAGTAGGTTGACATCTTATCTTCTTTGCGAATTTTGTGCATCACAGCACTCTTGAAGGGAGTATTCTAAAATATAACCAATGTTCTAATTCCTTGCTTTGATCGTTTTGCTAAGATTCTAGATGTTTTATTAGGTGGCTCTATTTGCCAAAAGCAAAATGTCATCGTAACCATCATTTGGTGCAAATCTGATTTTGGAAATTACTTGGAAGCGTTTTGTCCCGTTTCAATCTCTGGACTCACCGGCTGACGTCGTCAGTTGTCGTTTAAAGTCTACTGCTCACCTCACATCACAGTGTGGTCGAGAAATGGACAGTTTTTGTTCTGTAAAAGAAAGGCAGAGCAGACTTCACTACGACAATCTCGTTGAATTTACTTCATACTGCAATCATTTACGGAACCTTTTTTTACATTTACATTGTATTACAAATGAACAACGACTTTGAGTCGTGAATATTTAATTTTTCAAACATCTTTCAAGCAGTTTTTGAGACTTAGTTTAAATGCAGGAGCGCGTGAGGCGCAGTGGTCGAAGCAGCCCTGCGACGCCCATGTCCCACTAAGCCTTTCATCCCTCCAGAATCGGTATATTGATACCAAACTTGTCTGGGAGGATAGCAGCACTGGCCCGATACATCGTTGGACCACCGCGAGTCGTTGCAAAGGTCAGATATGCATTCAATCACCATCTACGATCAACTTGCCGAATTCTACTTGGGCGGATGAATGTATGGAAGGAGTAGTTTTTAAGCTCTTTTAAAGGTTGGGAGAAAAGCCAACTTTCAAGGCAGCTACGAATCGTCCCTCATCTCTCCAGCATTTTGAACAGGTGCTCGTGACCAATAAATAGGAAGAAGAGACACCTTCATGCACATGATTTGAACGTCGTTGCTTTGACATGTACAGACGAATAGTGGAGTTGAAGTCACTTTGGATCAAATTGTTATCCTTTAGCAAAGAATCTTTTTCACCTAGGTTCACTTGTGCAGCACGATAGGCACCTTATTTGCAGATTCTAATCGTATTCAGATCACTAGGATTCTCTGATGCATGTTTGTCTAAAGTTTTAAGCCACAATTATTTTCGAGGAGACATGAGTGATATATTCATTCGTCATCAATGTATTAAAATTTTTTGTATTTCATAATTTTTCTGGATATTGCGAAGTGATTTCGAAAGTTCTGCAGGATCATGAAAATGCCCGTTCTGTTGAAGAAGATATCGAGCTAGAACCTCCCCTGAGACGAATTAAGCGGAAGAAAAACCGCAGTATTAATAGAGGCGATAAAGTCGACAAGGTAAGCCAAATTACGTTTCACATTTCACATCTTTTGATAAACAAGAACGATGTAGAATAACAATAGTCGATAGAGTGGTTATGAGCAGTAGAGTTATAACTCTTCTCTGGAGAGCTCTTCATCTGAACAGTACTTTTTTCTATCTCTGCTTATCTCTGCTTATCTAAACTCTTATCTGTAGTTTATGTTTCTATATTATTAATATGTAAAAATCTGATTATAGTCTCCACTGGTGCTTGCAAAACATACACTGGTCGACGTTGATAATGGTAGTGATGACGACGATGGCGATGATGTTGATAATAATAATAGTAGTGATGATGAAAATGATAATAATAACAGTATTAATAATGATATTGGTGATGACGGCGATAGTGCTAATGACAATAACATCAAAGCTGAAGAAGTTGGGCAGGAGAGAGGGAACGTGTATAAGACGCAGGTGGGAACTTAAGTTTGTTGTTGCATACGTCACAAGTTTTGTTGCATATGCGTTTCTTCCAACGTTCCAAATGTATATTTTCCTCAGATACTCGATGAGAAACGAGAACATTCTCATAGGAAAGAAATTAAAGACTCCGAGAACGGGATTGGAGATGAAACTGATGCATTTGAAGGACTACGTTATCGAAGGCGAAGATCTCACTTTTCTCGGTAAGCACCATCGACGGCCCATAAGAGAGTAAATAATCTTCAAATAATTCCCAGACACCTAACTGATGTGGTATCGGAACGTGAGTGTAAAAGAAAACATTGTCCTCCCTTATACCAAGCTGAGCCACGACGATCACTTTTGAAAACAAAGCACAAGGTAATTTTTGTTCCGTCGATTTTTTACTGATCACCTTGTGATTGTGATGGGTTCAGAATTCATTAGTGTGTCATTTGTGTAGGTGGCTTGAATAGTAAAATACTTTTCTAGGCTGCGAGCAATATAGTGATTCGTGCTAAGAACAAAGTTGATGACCGTGATCATGATCAGGGTGGAGATTACGAGAACAATGAAGCCGACGACGAAGTGGTGGTTCAATTAAACGAGAAGAACACTGAGGTTGTGTCATTAAGTAGATACAGGTATGAATGGGTAAGTAGTGCGTGGCCTAGAAAGCAGTTTGAGTTATTCCATAACTAATCCGGTTAATTTCTTTGCGTAATTTCGAGCATTGATAGTGCTAGTGTAGTGATGATATGCAATTAGTATTGTCTTCATTGCCTTCTTCGTATGACCAAATATGAAGTACTAGGCAGAGAGAAATTATTTTCTTTCTTCTCTTTTGTCGAAAAAATGATAGAACGACTCAACGACCTTTGCATTCAACATCGGACGTTGATGAGTTTTTAACTTTTAAAGCTCGTGGAGTACCGTGTAAGAGGTGTAACTTGAGTATTTAAGATCGTCGGGGCGGGAAACGTATAAACGTCAAGCCATTACAAATCGAGACGACCACAAGAATCGTAATTTACTGGATCGAGCAGATAGTCTTGTGGAAAAGGTGAAGACGAAGCGTTTTAAGAAGAGCAAGAAATACGACTCTCAGTAGTTGTTGATCTTACCTGGATCGTGTGCATTTCATGTGACATAGAATCCGAAAGGTGCTGCGTGCGAAGACAGCAGTCATCTCGCTCAAATTGTCGCTGAAAAGCATCGTAATAATCCTACTTAGTACACTATAAAGGCTTGAAATTATGAATTACAGTTAGTGAACCTATTCTTATGATTGAAACACTTGTCATGCGCAAAGGTCATTCGTGAATTTCAATGCACGTTGAGCTAAAGTGATAATGCCATTTCCGCTCACCGTTAATTCTACGTTGAGTCACATAGTGTTTTCAGCCATTGATAATGCCTATGTTCTTTTTGTTTACTAACATTTATTTTCTACGTTTTTGTGTGAATCGTGAAGAGCTCAAATAATATCATAAATTCGTTCATCAATTCCTGTGCAACGATGTCATGAGTGAATTTTTAGGTTTCTTTTTTTTTTCGAACGGAAACCAACTTGTGAAATGTCGGTTGCTGTAAATGCTATTGTCCGACATGATGAAACCCTTAAATGCTCAAGTCTTTTTTTTTTCTGAGAGTGTTCTAATAAATTTTTTTGCTTGGAACTTGTGAGAACTAAGTGAAAACGATTTCTTTACGTGCTCCTACTGGAATGTGCAGACAAGAAAATGAGTTAACGATGCTTCTTCGATTGGAAGGCTCTGAAACGGAGTTTGATTTCTTCGGAATGTTTCATGCATGTGCTATAACCATGCTCTCAACCATAATTATAGGTTTCTTTTATTCACTAGGACCTAGTAATCGTGTTCTAATTTCTTTTGCAAGAGAACTCTGCTTGGATAAATTCGGCTCCGAGGAGTACACTCAAGAGGTGCATTAAAATCCTAATCCTCTAGTCCTTATCCCTCAATACATAAAGAGCTTATGTTCTTCGTCGACGAACAATACCTGAGCTGACTATTAGATATGACTATATGGTCACAAGAGCACGTTGTTATTCAACAGCCGTAATGAACGGAAATGAAAGAGTGGTGTCTTGATTTTTGGTCATCCTAAAGATATCACTTGCTCTAGTATTTATGGTATCTTTAATTCAGTGAAGCGATGAATTTACGCGGTGAATTAAATGGAATTGTAATTGTCTCATGGAAAACTTTCAACTTTCACTTTGGTCTTTTTAAGGACCACTGAAACAAAATGCCTCAAATTCGATACAAATTGAAAAGAACGAGGCCAACCTGCGCACCAGATTTATTCTGATACAATCAGATACAACGATGACATCACTGAACTACAGTCACTCATCCACTTTAACAGAAATCACCCCACTTACATCCCTTCGGGCTTCGATAACTTGCTGGCTAATTCTTCAGCCTAAATGCGCTAGAGATCGCTCATCCACGTTTTCTTTTTTTTTCATTTTTTCAAAACATTCGTATTCAGCACAATTACGATGCTGCGTTTACGATTTATAATGCCATTCTACGATCTCGTCCCAACTCACCACGAGCACATTTTGGCAAAGGTCGAGCTTACCAACTTAGGTGCGAAAAATAAAAATTATTCTGATTTTCTGCAAAAGAGTAAATTCATTCGGTTGTAGAGGAGAAATGACTTCCAACGATATCGAGTTTATTCGTGCCATACAAGAATACGAATATGTCCTCCAAAACGAGGAAACACCGAATGCACTGTTTCGGTGAGTGAACTTTTAGTAAAATCAAAACATTGCGTGGACATTACATGGTGAAGGATACGTAATTTATGAGTCGACGCTCAGAATATAAGTAGTCACGTAATCAAGCCATCCACTACTGTGTTCCATCCAATAATTTGAGCGAGACAAATATGATTCGCACTTATCTATAACGAGGCACGTGAGATGACTATTGGATTTGCTCGTTCTAGCTCACAGTTATTTGAAATTTTTTACATCGTTCTGTTTGTCTTTGATATCTCAACATTGTTAATTTTTCTAATACAATAATAAGAAGAATGTCAACAATAAATACTCTACCTAAATACTCTAAATACTCTAAAACTCTAAATTCTAATACTCTAAATACTATACTGTTACCTTATTAGAATTACAAAACACTCTTCTCGTTTGGATTAATGTATACCTAGTTTTGATAAAACACCAGTGCAATTAAAACTTGTTTGGAATTAGAATTCTGGCGAAACTGGGAGCGAAATTTAAATTTGTTGAAATCCTCTCATAATGCGATAGCCCTAAAACTAGCGACACATTAAAGAACATCATCATAAGCCATAGAACAAGGTGAGGCCTGTCATTGCAGTCTAGTGGCTAGAGGTACCATGCAATAAAAACGGATTCTTTGATTCGATCTAGCGCTCGGGGAAAACTGTCCAGGAGGTCGTAAACACTGCCTTGATATATCGGAGCAGCATCACGATCTGTTAATGCAGACCAAGCATGCATTCAATCACTCGTTACAATCCTTATCGAATTCGAGTGCATAGCTCACCCCTTAAAGATTGATTAAGGCTGAGTGAGCTACCCTTTACCCTTTTCAGATCTTATATAATCATATATGTGTTAATAGAAGTCGTATAAACTCGGTTTGGAAACCCAATTTTTTTATTTAGTTATAAAATTTTCAAAGTCATATTGATTAAAGGAATTCTTCGAAAGAGGAATTTTGTGGTCTCATTTTGAGTAGGATCTGAGTCTACGAGGCACTTTCTCTATTTGACGACGTGGTCGATGTCTTCAGAACTATAATGCCGTGACAATGAACGGCAGATCACCTTAGAAGAAGTAATTTGCCATGGAAAATATTAAGGGTCACGATAGACTGACACTGTTCTACTAATATGGAAGAAACACATTTCAGCGAAGCAGCGTTACGACTGATCGAGTTAGCTAGCTTTCGTGGCGATTTCTATAGATGTCTTTTAATTCACGGAAGCCTTGTTGACAGGTAAGCCTCCTAAGTTAGTTCGACTTCTTTCCACGAATCACTTACTTGTATACTCTTTGTAATATAAAGACGTGAAATACAAATTCAGATTTCCGGATGAAGTACAACATCGAATGAATGTCGCATTAACATTTATTAAGATGAAGAGGTTTAAAGATGCAAAGAAAGTTCTTCACGATGTATGTCCTTTGTATGTTGTATGACGTTCCTCAAAAACCATAATTTATTACAAGGAGTGTAGAGAACTAAGGTGCAATCTCTAAAATTGCGAAGAATGAAATTTAATATTTGTTATGCTGTCATCTAAATCTCTGAACTTTTTGCAAAAGTCTGGACCGCAGTTGTCTACAGTGGGGACGAACGCGCTATTGTTCTTTCCAGGGAGTAACGCGTTCACCACCACACCATGCGGGTCCTTCGTTTCGCCTGTCTCTCAGTTAGTTCTATCGATTAGTGCCGTCAGCAGTCACCCGTAATCGGGATCGATCTAGGGAGCCCACATAGGCGCTGAACCGAGTTAAGCTGAGACTATAGTTGAATTCACAATATTTGGGTTGGTTCAATGCCGATGTGGGCTCCCCAGATCAATCCCGTTGACGGGTGATTGCTGACGGCACTGATCGATAGAACCAGCTGAGTGACAGGCGAAACGAAGGATCCGCATGGTGTGGTGGTGAACGCATCACTCCCCGGAAAGGACAATAGCACGTTCATTTCCCACCATAGACACCTGCGATCCGGAGATTTTGCAAATATCTCAGCAATCTTGTGGTTGTATTTCGTTTAATAATCTGCCATAAAAATTATAGAAGGCAGCAAATAAAAAGCAAGATCTCTGAACTTTCATAATTTTCTGAAGATATTTCATTCAGATCATTGAGTACGACCATTCTAATGGTGTTGCACTGGCGTACTACGGGTATATAATTAAGGTTCTCTGATCAATGCTACTTATTAAAAATTGACATTGACAATTGTATGAAGGTTTTCATGTTCACTTAACCTTTCAAAATCATTATAGAAAAGTTGTTTCTCTATTTGCATGTTTAGGTTGATGAAGATAACGTAGAACAGGGCGTGGCGAACATGAAAAAGGGACTTCGTCTTAGTGGTGATCAAATCACTGACGCAAAGTGAAAACCTTCTTGTCTTATTAAATTTATTTAGCATATTTCAAATTTTTATAGGTTTTACTACCATCTTGGGCATGGTCTTATGTTTCTAGGAAGATCTTCCGAGGTTTGCATTGATCGCTGTTTATTTATTAAATGCACCCAATGGGTTTGTTTAAATATGAAAACTGTAAATGTTTGAGCGTATGCATTAAGCCGATTGCAAGTTAACAATGCACTCTTATGAAGAAATAAAAACTAGGTTAAATGGTTGTAAAGTGCAACGGTCTTCCTTACCGTTATCTCAAATGACATGCAATCTCGCTAATGATCGGGTAAATCGAGAATGCACTGATAAAGTCTACTTTCCCTTTTGTTGCACACTAGAATTGGCCAATGAGCTCCAATACGAAACAAAGCGAATGATATAATGTTCTACTTTCTCTAATGTTTGACGACAAAGTATTAGAGGTAACACGTCAGACTAGATGTCGAGGACTGAACACTCTCACTTAACGCTAAGCTCTTCCATGAAAAAGTAGAGCTCTCGGCGTTGATCAATCCCTGAGGAATGCGCCATGCATTCTACTTCATTAAAAATCGTTTGGAGGTGATTGAATGCATATCTGGCCTTTACAATGACTCGCGGTGGCCTACCGATGTATCGAGCCAGTGCTGCTCTCCTTCCAGACAAGTCTGGTATCACTTCGCAGACCCCGGACGGATTGAAGGCTTAGTATGTTATGGGCGCAGGGATCGATTCCACGAGTGTCTTGCAGGGCGTCTCCGACTACTGCGTCGCTCGAGCCCTATATCTTTTACACAAATCAGGAAATTTTCATGAAGTCAAAGCGCAACAATTTTGTTGTAAATGGCCAATTTAGGCGTATGCTGTATTTGAACATGCCGCTTCACTTGGACTATTCCTTTCGGCTCAACAAAGGTCTATGTACAACATAGAAGGACTTACTGGCAGAGCATGGTGGAGCAGTGAGCAAACTGGATACGCAAAGTATCTCAAGGTTCCTTTTCTATTCGCGATTCTATTCTTTGAGTTCGTAAGAAACAATGTTGTCACTCTTCTAGCTTTTACTGGACAGAGCAAAATAAAGCGGCACATAGTCGACAACACTCATTGTAAGAAACATTGCTGGGGAATCATTTGCATAGTTCCATTGCGTTAACAAAATCTATGTGTTGTAGTACCATAAAGTTTTTCGCATCTTTTCTGCATACTTCTGCTTTTAGGTAGTTGAGCGTCAATGGGTTTCTATTCGTGCTGAAGCCATGCGTGTTCTACAGTCAGCACCCAGCTTATGGAAGGAGGAAAACCCAACAATTACCGTTGACGGACGATGGATAGCATTTCCGCTATTAGAAAACGGTCATTTCAATATGAAGCACTGCGGAATGGTGCCACAAACCTGCTCTATTCTGAGAGAATTCCGCAAAAGCAGTAATGCGAGCAGATCTGAGGTTTGAGTGGTTACAAATTTTATCCTGGATTTTTGTGTCGTGCAACAAATGTAAGATGACCAAACTTTTTCTTTAGATGCGATTTTCCGCGCTTTCCTCAGGAGCACAGATTCTACCACATTGTGGTCCGACTAACAGCCGTCTACAGGCACATCTTGGATTGATCGTGCCATCAGAAGCAAGGATAAGGTGCGTTTAAAAACTTCACATCACTGTGCATTAATACTATCTGTCTACAACTGCAGAATTTCAGACGATAAACCATTCAGGGTAGGTAACGAACAGCGTGGATGGAAGACTGGCAAGTTCATTATATTTGACGATTCCTTTGAACATGAGGTGATTGTTTTCATGCTAAACGTTTTGCGCCTTGCATTCGAAGATTTCCAGCATGAGTCACATTTCTATACCGATGCGACCACAGTTAGAAATATCATTGTTGAACAGTTCACGTCAACAATCGATATTTGTCGTACGTGATTTGTTAGTTCTGTACAAAGAAGATCTGATTACAGCTACAATTCGATGGAGCATCGTCTTCTTCCCTGCGTCTCATCCTCCTCATTGATCTCTGGCATCCAGAAGTCGAATGGCGTCAGCGATCGACTCCCAAGGATGACTAACTCATGAACGGCTTAGCATAGACAGGCAGCTCAACGTTTTCAGCTCACAGTCTCAAAGCGATGTAGGATTGTTTTAGGTTGTTCGGAAATTGCAGTCGGATTTGTAATTCCATTTTTCTTGTGCGTTTTTTATGAGTAGTCTCTTTTTTAAATGCTGTTCTATTACACATCATTGTAAAACTCATTCCTTGCATTTTCAGTCCGCATAATTACAATATAAACTGGACCTTGACAAATTTTACGGATTAGAAACTGGGATTTAAAAATAACGAATTCGACAAACAAATTCATAGTTCATCTCAAACAGCTAAATGGCTCCAAACATTAGTGAGATATAGGGCCAAAAAAGTGTTGAGGAAACGACAGGTTGATGTTGACTTCGTCGATTTCAAGGATTTCGTCATGGCGGATTTGGAACTGGTGATGAAGGAGGTGACGGACGACGACGACGATGAACTGAGTAACTACGATGGAAGCAAGTACAAGCACAACTGTTTGAGAACTCAGAACTCGGGAATAAGCATCATAAAGTTTTGAAGGAGCTAGAAAAGTTGGAAAATCGAGGAAGCTCGACAAATAGGCGCCACAGTCGCACAACCGACCCTTACCAGATTTCGTGCATGCGAAGCTATAGAGTTGGAACGAGCTAGGATGTGAAATTCTGCCTTACCGACCACCATTTGTTCCAGTATCTCAACAACTTCCTTGCGAAAAATGCCTTAGAAATCACACATAAGGCAAAATTGTCTTCAACGACCTCATCGCGTAGATGAAGTTCAGAATTTTAAGCAACCGTTATGGGTAAACCTGTTTCTTGTTGAAAAAAGTATTTAGATTCCAATGGTCTTCATTTCGACTAGTAAGGTTTATTCCGAGCTGAGATATACCACTTTAATAAGATATGGATTGAAACACGCCATTAATTCCCAAACAACCCAAAAAATTGTTCAATTTCGTACACCTACGTGGACGTCTCTAACCAACCGTTGTGTAGTGAGCCTATCGCATAAACTCCAGTACATTGTTTTTCCCACTATGTGTTGTTGTTTTGTCAGTTGCCCTATGTAAATAAATCGAAGTGTCCCAATGCTATGGCAGGATCCTACCCAGACAGATAAATAGCAGTACAGAATCCAGAGAAAAATTTTTAAAAAATAGAACGGATGAATAGGTTGATAAGGAAACAACGAGACTAAAAACAAGAAACTATTTCTAAGCTTTAAAACTGGCGTAGAATTTCAAACCACTGTTGCAAATGGCGGATATAAAAGCACAGGCACAATTGCACGCATATTCGTGCCCACGATTTTGGGCTAAAAACAATAGTTTCTGTATGGAAGGAATACCATGATTCACTAAACTTGCGAAATTTTTCGATAGCCAAATACACTCGCTACGATCCAAGCGTTATGACGCAGGTCTGTAGCAATCAATACATGAGAATTCCAAAATAAACAATTACCAATTTTAACAGGAAAAATGGAGGAACACATCAAGTTCTTCAGTTCGGAATAGAAAGCATTTTCGCAAGCAATAATTTCTGTATGGATCGCTTTCACATTTTCTGGTGGTTCTAGCATGTTTTTGCTTAACCAACTTAACTTGTTTTTGCTTATTGATGAAATTGTACGATTTCTTAAAGGACAAAAAAGAGAAGGCTTTCAGCACTGATCAATTACTGAGTCGTTGGAGGTGATTGAATGCATATCTTGCCTACGCAATAACTTGCGGTGGCCACCGATATATCAAGTGCTGTTATCCCAGCAGCAAGCCTGGTATCGATTCTCCGATCCTGGTTGAGTGAATGGCTTGGTAAGCTTAGAACGCGTGATCGAACCAGAAACCACACGTGTATTGCAAGGCACCTCTAGCCACTGTGATACACGGGTACCTCTAGAGCTTCTTATTTGTTTTAACTTGGATCCTATACCATTGTATGTACGTAATACTCGGCCGTTCAGACGAGTGCGCAGATACGAAGTATAGCGAGTTATTAGCACCTATTTGAAAAGCGAAGGTTGCTTGATCAAACCGTGCCTTTAGAATAGCTTATTTCTGTTCTCGAAGTATTGTGATGGCAAGTATAGAACGGATAGCATGACACACTAACAGTCTCGACTAAATAATGCTGTTATTGCGCGATCGTCATGGGCTGCAGTTGCGCACATTTATGTTGAGTAATTGAATAGAAATGAGCAATAAAACGACTGAATAGAAATGTACAATGAATGTTTTTCAATTTAAGATAAATTTGTGTAGGGGTAACTAAGCTATAAACGGCGATTGACTACGAAGGAGTACTCGATAGTGCAGTGTCGGGTGAACCGTTTGCAGCGCTGAAAGCTTTGGAGCGGATAACTATAGACTCTTGTTACATTAAGGCATTAGCCGAACAGGTTAGCCTTTCTACAACAGCTTGCTCCATGGGATAGGTTTCCTTCAACAAAAATCGTCTATGTATAAATGAGGAAATTATTTTGTACGTAAGCAAGCAAACAGAGCAGTAGTTTCTATTGTCAAGGAGACGTTACTTCAAAAACCGATGTGTTTCGCCGATAAGAACAGATCGTTCAGCAGAAAATGGAAGGATAATAAAGGTGCCAACAGCAATAAGGCAGTGTAATAGTGTCAAAATAGAAGAATAGAACATAAAAAGCATCTCTTAGAAAGTCCCTTAAAGATGCACCACGCGTTCAACTCCACTGAGCGTCGACGATGTGATCGAAGCCTATACATCCAACCCATATGCTAGTTTGCGGTGGTCCTCTCGACGTATCATGCATGTCAGCGACTTCTTCTTCGAAAAAAGGTCCCGAATAAATGTGTCGGCCTCTAAGGGATGATGGAATTGGCTAACCCTGGCTGATGCATCAATCCGCAACCATGCATGTATTGCGGAACACCTCTTAGTGCTGCGCTACACGCGTCCTATGTAAAGGCAAAAGAAATGCTATTGTGATACCGAACTATGGTGAAAATATGTATCTACAATGCACGTACACTTGCATCCGAGTCCTCGGTAGAAAACTTGCTCATGCAAGGAATGACAAGGTACGACGTCATCGGCCTGGCCGAGACAAGACGCCGCCACCCATTCAACGCTGTCTATGACACTGAGGAAGAACCGTTCCTCGGTACATGCGAAAGTTGAGGAGTAGGCTGTGTCGGCGTTCTCGTCAACACGAGTTTGTCCATGAACAACGATTCATTCGAACAGCTTACAACCCGAATCGGACGATTACTATTAAAAAGATGTGGATCAATAGCGGCTTCGACAATCATCGTCGTTTACGCGCCAGCATCAAACTATGACGAAGAAGAAGTCGAAGCGTTCTACATGGATTTGGAGAAGTTCTACAGAGAAGACCATACATTCTTCAAGGTCATCATTGGAGATTTCAATGCCAAGATTGGACCAGGAAGAACGTCTGAGGAACGTCACATTGGGACCCACGGATTAGAGTGGAACAAACAGGGTGAGCGGCTATCTGAATTTATCATGGCTACCAAGACCATCCATAGTAACTCGCAATTTCAGAAGTCTCATCCTCAACGCTGGACGTGGGAGTCCCCCAATGGAGAGTACCATAACGAAATAGACCACATCATAGTTAATAGAAGGTTACTCCTAACCGACGTCGCTGTAGTCCGAAAATTCTACACAGGATCAGACCACCGTGTATTTCGTTCCAGATTCTATTTCACGCGAAAAGTAGAAAAAGCCGCTAAAATCAAAAACTGAAGTCCCAGAACCACCACAAAGTGGGGCTTATTCAGCTCATTAGTCGGCTGTTGGAAAGATGCCGTTGTCGACAACACCGACGAGGAACACGTTCAGCTCATTCAACATCTTCACCTTAGCGCTATGTCAGCTGGGAGTTCGAAAGTCACCAAAAGGAGTTTGTCTCAAGAAATTCTCGAGCTAATACGCCAGGGTGGAATCGCACGAGTTGCAGGCAACCGCGAACTAACGTCCGAACTTGCGAAACAATGCGGACAGGCGATAAAACAAGATCTCAAAGTGAGAAGAGCAGCAGTAATGGTCGAAGCTGCAGAGGCTGGGAAAAGCATTCTCCAAGCCCGCCGAAGCTTCGCCAATTACAAGACTAACATGATTGCACTACGACTCCCAGACGGAACAATAACAGCGCCCAGAAAGGCAATGGAGAAAATCGACCACGAATATTTCTCGCATCTCTTCGATAGCCACGTCCTCCTCTCGTAATATGAAATTAAAGAGGATGGAATATTTAGTACCACCGGTTCTACCATTCGAAATCCGACACGCCATTTCGTCGGTGAAAAATCGAACAGCACCAAATCCGGAGAGGACAAGATCAGAACAACTGAAGAACCTTCCGCCAACCCTCGTAAACACACTGGCTCGGCTCTTCACACGTTACCTGTCTGAATGCGAGGTATCTACGCAGTGGAAGACCAGCAAGACCGTGTTGTTGTTCAGGAAGGGTGATCTACGCGATATCGGCAACTATCGCCCAGCCTGCTTGCTGTCTGTCGTTTATAAACTCAGACTGAAACAAAACTCATCAACAAGTGAGAGCGATTGTCTTCTTCAAAATCTTCCATGTTTGACAATGTCCGCTCGGTGTGAACAAAATCTTTCGAAACAGGCATCTCGTTGCAACCGAAATAAACCTTAATGTTAAATAAGGATGGATTAATTTTTAGTTCTATAGACATATCAAGAGTGGCATATTGGGATATTACATTTCAATCTTACATTTCTTGCTTGCATGAGCAAGTCCTCTATCGAGGACTCGGATGCAAGTGTACGTGGGTTGTAGGTACAGTTTAAACTCATGAAAGAAAATTTGACGAAAATTCGTTTGTGACGTCTAAAATTGCGAAGATCAAAAATGGTATTAAAACTTAAAATTTCATTAAATTAAAAAAAATTCAAAAAAAGCATTGAATTAGCTCTTAAATCACATAGAATAAAGCAAGGCAAAAAATGTTTATTTGCAAAAAATACATTAAAGCATCAAATGTTTTAAGACGCTCAATAATTTCTGAACAGCGTAGTAGTTTGATGTTGCCGTGCGGTGCTCTGTAGGAGCTTCTTCACCAGGCGAACCACTTAAACTGAGAAGTTCGACATTTCAATATGAACCACATATGGCTGCTTTCGCGACAAGAATGGTGAGAATAAAAGGCCTCGGAGCAAAGTTGTCATGATATCAGGCAATCGCAACGGTATAAACAGCTCTGGCCCCTGTCAGCTACCATTGGGGGACTTTTGGTGTGCCAGCTCGATTAAGT